>MEHQ01003545.1:332701-376746 GCA_008828725.1 Saccharina japonica | reverse complement strand
ACAGCGGGCACAACAACAGGGCACCTGTACGCATGTGCATGTGGGGTGCTGCTGCTGCAAGCAGCTCAGGTGTCGGATATTTCCTGCAGTGGACAGCGGGTGCTCGTGGAAGGTTCAGATCTTGCACGTCGTTGGAGAACCAAATGATCCTCATAAAATGTCTGATTTTCAGTACACAACTGGGCGATAAAGGTCTGAATAGAGCAGTTTTAAGGCCGCTCGGGAAGGTTCGGATTTTGAAAACCGTCAGTAAACAAGATACGCAAAAAATGTACTGGTGTAAGTGCACAACTGGCTACAACGGGCTGGTCAGGGGGGGGACAGGCTTCAGAGCCGAAATAAGTTACTTGGATAAAGTAGGAAAAACGGGGGGATGATAGGAAAAAGTTTCATTTGCCTGACATAACCCAGCTCCTAAAGTCACTGGGAAAAAGTTTCATTTGCCTGACATAACCCAGCTCCTAAAGTCACTGGGAAAAAAAACAGAAATTTCTGGAAAAACCCGAAATTCACTCCTCGTTAAGATCGAACCTTAGTGTATGTTCACAACGGTAGGACACGGTAGTCGACAGTCCCGCCAGGGTAAACCCCAATGCCAGAGGATGGCTGCGACCTACTAGGTGCGGTACAGCAGCAGTATCAGGGTTCAACCCCCAACAAGGGAAAGCGATAGCATCGAACTGGTATACGTTAATCCGCTGAGTTAAACCCCCTGGCGAAATATAGGCTGCGACACACCAGGTACCAGGTATGGTACATCAGCAGCCACAAGGCGTGGCCCCAGATATGAGCACGTGATGACAGCGATCACGTGCGAGCATAACCCACGATAGTACACGGGAGTGCCGCGGGCCAGAGTGAACATCTCGCGGACGGGTCAAACTCCCTGATCTCTGGTAGAGGCAATTTCGTAGTGGGCGGTCCTGCGAAAATAGTGACCAGCCTAATCACGAGCACCAAAACCACCAATAATCGAGACACAACAAATTTGACTTTACCACTCAATCGGTAGAACTCACACCACAGCAGCTGGCATACAGCAAGCAGCAGCGTTTGCGAGCATAGCAAACAAAAACAATCAACACGCAACACCGGCCGAGCCACACGTGGACACTTCGACAGCGAGCATACATACGTATACGAGCTTGTTAGAATTCGTACGAGTACAACGACAGGCTGTTGTTGCTGTGTTGCTGTCGAGACGAGCGAGGAACGTGCGTATCATTCTGCGTCGGGGATGGCTGATACAACCCACCACCTCTTGGTGGGTCCTCCACACCGCAACTTGTTTTATTCAGGAAAAATTCCGCTAGATGATGCATATATCCTACATGCTCCCACGCATTGATCCTACATGCTCCCACGCATTGAGTTGATTTCAACATCTTCGATAGCTCTACACAAGATCGTTCGAATGAGCCTATTATCATGCCGAGGTTCAAACTGGAGCGCTCGCGGTGGCCTCGCAGCATACCATTGCACTGCAATAGCTATAACCCGTATCAACGACCGCAAGAACCAAACCTTGCGGACAACGCTCCTTGGTTTGTTATCTTCATATTTATATTTTATCACGGTAGGAAAGGTTAGTCGTTAGTTCTGCCTGGGCAAATCCCAGGGCGGAAGGACGACCGCGACCTACGGTCCAGCAGCAGCAACACGGTTCGAACCCCAACAATGGGAATCGATTGTATCGAGATAGCGTACGGTAATCGTCTGGGTTGAATTATCGGGCGAATGAAAGGCTGCGACGTACGGTACATAAAGCAGCAGCCACAGGGCGATTCCGGATAACAGCACGCGATAGCAGCAATCGCGGGTGAACATAACCCACGATATTGCACGCTTGTTCCGCGGGGCCAAATCTCCGCGCTGAAGGACGGCTGCAATTTACCGGGTACGGTGCAGTAACGGAAATCGAGTTCGACCCCGACAACGGCACGCGATAACAGCGATCAAGGCCATCATAATTCACACTGTGATAATAGCCCACCGGGGTACCAATGTGAGGGGTCGGCGGGGATAAACTTTTATTGTGCTGTCGTTTGTTTATCCAAAACGTGGTCGTTACGCCGAGTGGGGACACCACGACTCTTGGATACCATTCCCCGGCCCCAGGCATGGTGGGACACGTCGTACAACACATGGCGGGGTGTAGAGTACGCGCCGTGATCGTTTCCCAGACGTGCACGAGCAGTGAATGCCGCGAGTCAGCCGAACGACCGTGCGCGCGCTCGTACGGCCAAAGGCAGGCAGCTTCGGGTACCACCACCACCAGGACGGAGTGTGCAATTACGTATACGTGCGCCACGGAATGCGCGCGGTCGAGGTAGGCTTTCGAAGCGGGTGATATATTTGGACAGCGCGGAGCCGATGCGTGAAAGATGACGGGGGGCGAAAGGTCGACTTTCAATCTTCTGTTCGGAAAGACGTTGCGAAGTTCCGCCCAAGCGGTCGGGGTAAGGAAGAACTTAGTCTGCCGCGAAATTTACACGGTCGCGGCCATTGTCGGGTACCGACCAGTGGCGGAATCTATGCAATGGCCACTCGCAGAGGGGTCAGGGTTTCTGTTACCGAGCGTTCTATAAATAGAAGGCGAGAAGATCGGGGAACGGGCGCTGACGCCGGCGCAGATGACCCACAACCCCCAGACCCATCTGCGGGCGGCTCGAATGAAGTATAAGCGATGCACTACGCACCCCTTCCGGGTGAGAGATGCAGCGAGCCATCGTATGGACGGCACAGTTATACGTCCTTGGGGAGTACGTGGGGGGGGGAACCGACACAGGCGCAAGCAGGGACGTAGGGACCCCCCAACCTCCAGACCCATCTGCGGGCGGCTTGCATGGAGGATAAGCGATGCACTATGCACTCCTTCCGGGTGGGAGGTGCAGCGAGCCATGGTATGGACGGCACCGCCATACGTCCTAAGGGAGTACGTGGGTGCAAACCCGGCACAGGCGCAAACAGATACGTGGGGACAACAGCATCCGCGACAGCGGCGGGAGTAAAGCGTTCTCGCGAAACGGCGTTCATGGATACGGACGCGCTGCCGCTGTTCGAGCAGTTTGCAAGTTCAAATGCAGCGTTCCCACAGAACAATCGAACCCGGGCCAACAATAGGGCAAGGTAGAAGTTTGTGTGTATTAAGGAAGACAGACCATCCGCGGGAAGGATAATAATATACAAATGAGCTCGTACGGCATTGAGAGAAGAACAAAAGGGACAGGAAGTATGGGTGTGATCTTATGCCGCAGCAGAAAGGCCTCATTGGTCCTAAACTATATACGAATTCATGCGACGACCGAATGTTACCGGAGTAATTTAGAATATAACAGAGGGGACGAATGAAGTGGGTCCCCGGATGTGGATAAAAAGCCTCCGGACTGTAAAGAGAGCGATATGAACCAACGACACGCACTCGTCTCACGATCGACCGACGGCAGCACGGAAAAGAAGGAAGAGGGTAGGGAAAAAAACACCATCCCACCCGCCCATCGTTGTGCGCGAGACACGTCGACAACGACGTCAGTTTTGTAGTGTTTATGTTACCGGGGTAACTACTCTCTGCGACGAGGTGCCGCGTTGATTACAGGCGAATCAACGCGGGGGTAATAGCCCTGGGTGAGAGTCTCCGGCTGATCGCAGCAGATAGGCCTCATTGATCCCAAACTATATAAGAATAATGCGACGACGGAATGTCACTGTTGTGTTATTTTTCTCTGTTGCCGATCACTTAATGTAAGTATTAGATTGGATGAGGCCTCCTGCGCCGGCTGGTGGTCCCACCCAAACTTTGAACTTCCTTACTGACCACTGGCGTGGAATCCTGTTACTTCGCCTCACCCAAACTTACGTTATTTGTAGCAATACCTCCATGCGCCGACAGAACGGTCCTCCGCGAAAGCCGGTGGGAAACGGTAGATCTAACGCGTTGGCTCAGGTCCGCCACCGTTGCCGCTTAGCCTCCGCTACGAGCTGGTCCAGCCAGAAAACAGATATTCATTCGATCGGACGGTTTGCACTCATTTTAGCATATTTCAGCTCCAAATTTTGCACCGTGATTTCTGAGCCCGCAGCGCGTTTGCACATGCTGGAATTTTTGGGATCCGAGAAAAATTCGTCGAGAAATGTCATATCGAATAAATCCTGTCGAGTACGGGGATATCTCCATACTACGGTCCATACAAATCACCGAAAAAACTGTACGGCGGATGACGCTGATTCGCGGTGTGAACATTCCTTAAGGCATGGAGAAACGATCGATATCCTCCCCATCGCCTAACTTGTTGTCTATCAAGAGATATGAGGTGCACATGATCCGCCATACAAAGTTAAGATATTACGATGAACGACCCAAAATCCTGATTTCCCAGCTGAATTTATCGTTTTTTTGTCTGATTTTTTCAACACGTGATTCGCATCGCTCTCGTCGACACGCTACCTGGGGCTCCATTTTTGTTCGACTTTTGTTTCCGGTACTTTTTTGCTAAAATGCCGACCCTGTTTTTCTTAAAACGACCATAATTTTGCCAATCTTCTACAAAACAAAATGGAGCCCCAGGCAATCGCTTCGTTATACTCATAGGAAGCCCCACACAAAATTTCAGTTCGAAATTCGCAAAATTGAGTTGGGAAAACGCCGGCGAGTACCGCCTCGCGATTACAGCTGGACCAGCTCGTACCCTCCATCATTAGTGGGCCCAGCGTACGCCGCGTTGTCTCCGTCTTCGCGCCACCAATTGGCATGGTCGTGTCCGTTGATGTTACTGCGAATCACTTGCTCCAGGAGCGCCTGAACGCGATGACTACCATGTAAAATGAGGGAGTGGTTCTCCCTTACACATATGCCCCTGCAGTACTGTGGCCATGCGCAGCGCGAACAACGCTCCGTCTCCACGGCTCCCAACTGGCAGGACTACCTGGAACGGGTGCTCGCTGGTGAGATCCCACCCGATACTATGTATGTGTGGCCACGGTATCTTGTGGGCATTCCTTGTCCGTCAACACGACGACAGCCTCGCTAGACTGTCGCAACGTTTCCACTCGTAGATGTGCGTCGATATAAAAAAATAAAATAAAATAAACCCACCGCAGACGAGAACGTACAACCTCGTGGTCGGCACGGTAACGACGGCGGGAAGACGCAATCCGACCACTACTCCCATAAAGGGCACTATGGAAGTAGGGATGTAAATATCGCCGATCGTATACATTGGAGACACGTGACTACGGACGTTGAAAGCTGTGTAAAGAAGTCGCAGGGCTGCGAGGGCGGTACACCTAGAGCCTTACAACCGGCTGCGTAAAGGCACTACGGCAGCAACAGTATACAAATCCGTGGTCCTAGCCACCGGCGGCATCCCCCCGCGGTGTACTCGCGGGGCTACGTAATGGCATAAACGGCAGCGCCGCAAAACCCTGCAGAGCCTGAACGGCCCGCAAAACGCAGTGTACATGCCCCCCGGGGACTACGGCCATGCATGAAAATGAAGTACACCCCTCCCGAGGAGATGGGCGGATTTACCGCAGCAGCACAAGGATGGCACGACACCGGTGTAAATACATACTACCTGAAATAGTGCGATCGCAGCAAAACGATAATGGCAAGACGCCGCGGTGCACACGCCAGGACGCCAAGCAAGGTGAATTTACATAACAACGTGACCCTCGCCAAGGCCGCCGAGTGCACACTCGTTGTGTAGCTGTCATAGTGTCCATTCCGTGCGAAACCTATATCGCCCTCAGCCCTATGGTACGTAGGTGGAAAGTGCTACAGCGGGAAGAAGCGGCCTAATCGTTCACTCTATTCATAGGTTATACGAAGTATAGGGAGAAGTATACATACACCAAGTATATTATCATAACGGACGGCCTACCGCACAATAAACCGTTCAAGTATATACCTACCAGCTATATATGGTAATGGGTATACATATATACGTACTGGTGCCATGTACTAAATCACCTTCCGGCAGGGTTGAAGTCATCTGTTCATAAGACATAGACCGACGTATATGTATGTAAGATGCAGACATTTACACATATAATGTAATAGATCACCTTCTAGCAAAGATGATAACTCGTCTATATATAGACTACGAGTAAAGACATAATTGTATGCCTGCGATGCAATAGACCCCTTCCAGCGGAGGTGAGAACTCGTCAATGTATAGCCTAAATAGGCAGAGCATGAATACACGTAGTGCAATCGACTTGCTATAGCCTCTTAATTTTTTCACTCGTTTGTCGTATTTTATCGAGGTTCAGGAAAGACAAGGCGCAAGGGACCTCCTTTCGTACAATTCTCCAGTGAATCTCATCGAAGGTGTGATTCCAGCATGTGTTCCAAATTTTGGAATCATACTCTTAGATGTCGATATTACCGGAGAAAAATGAGGTGGCGAAATCAATTTCACCACCAACACCGTCGATTAAACAAATAATACCTTGCACCCGTCGAGTCCACTGGGTTAATTTACATACAGAGGACATCGCTTCCATGGCTGTCCGACCCGTTCCCCACGCGGGACGGGTTTGTTTAGTCCGATCCCTCCTCGCCGGGCGTGGCCGCACAAAAATGTTTGTGGCTCCGAACAAAAACAAAGTTCAAACATTTACGCTCTGAAAAGTTGATCATTGCCATAAATGCGCGTACAGATACGTTTGCGCTTTTCAGATTATGGGCCAGGGGTCGGGAAAGTCAAGTTTCAGCCAATGTATGAGGTAACGAAAGGGGAAAAAGATTCATTTTTCATAATCTGTTTTTTGGGGGGTTTTCATCCCCTGTTTTGCTTTTCCCATACATTAAGTAATATAAACCTGAAATATGGCTGAAACCCGACTTCCCCGGCCCCGGGCTCACAACCTGGCAAGCACAATGGTGTCTAGACACGTAACGGTGACTAGAACTGGTCTGTCAGAGTTTAGTCGGTACGGCAACACCACAAACCACTTATCTGTGCACACGATCTCGGAAGGCGCCCCTGTCACAGTCATGAGCATTTGCTCGTTGGTTTGGTACAAACATATCTTCTCGATATCGACAACCCCAATTTATAAGCGGGTATTTTTCCGTGGGTGAATACCTACGTTGGGAGTCTCACACTCTCAACTGCTAGTGGGCAAGCCTACTTATCTATCGAGTTACGACCAGGAAACCGCTTTTATAATACCTGGTACGTAATAAACAAGAGCACTACATTTGTGTGGGGAAAAAAATCAAATTCGAATTCAAGCACAACACCTCCGATCCATTGTATCGGGGATTTCTCGGTATTAAAAATGAATATATATATACATTGCTTGATGCTCGCTGTGGTGCTCGGGGGCCTCTTAGTCCCTCACTTGGCTTCAGACCGGACTCGCACTCGGGACCCGTTTCGACGGCCTCGCGTTGGCTTTCTCGCCCGCTCTTCTCGAGGGTCGCGTCCCTCAGCCTCCGTCCGTGACTTTCCGCCCGCGCGCACTCTCGAGTCAAGCGCCGACGCCGAGCGCAGCGACCTCGAAGTGCGCGGATGGTGCGGAGATGTCTCGGCTCTACTGGCCGCTGAGGATGATATGCGTGGTGCTGTTGCTGCTAAGAAAGATATTTGTGAAAATATCTCGCCTCAATTAAAAAAACAAAGATCCACGGAGGAATGAAAACTCGGCTGGTTTTTTTTCGGGTGGATTCAGTACAATAGTAGCTCATTTTTCAGTGTAGAGATATTACTGCTGTGCCTGGCTGTAATGCGTACAAGAACAAACAGCAGTACGTACGAGTAGTACCAGGTACGAGTACTGTATGTACGACGTAGCGAGCAGCTGGTGTGTATAGTATTGCTGAGTGCTCCTGTGTAGTACGTACTGCTGTACAGCAGTGATACTGTTATAAGTGTACAGTCCTGTAGATATGAGTCTGCTCAGACATACGAGAGTCAGAGAAGAATTGAGATTTCCCCCCCGTTGCCAGCTTTTAAATATCTCGACTTTGCATATCCACGCGGAACCGCTTGCTCGGCACGAAGTGTTTTTGCCGCACGTGCCAAAACTGAAACTGAGCCCGCCACCGGGACCTCGACTGGTGCATTTCTGACAGAGACTGAGAAATGAAGTTGCGAACTGAGTATCAGCAATTACAGTAGCGTTTCCTTCTATAGCACCTGGCACTGCCTTGATTCTGCACGTAATAGGTGTCAGATATCAAAACACGAGCGAGCGCCATCAGATTGTTGTTGCCGTAAATCTCACAAACTATCCTGAGGACTGAGACTATCCAGGGAACACCCAACGCGACTGACTACATTTCTGAGACTGACTGTTGAGACTGAGAAATGAGGTTGCGAACTGAATATTTCAGCACGCAGCAGTCCCTTCTTCCTGCAACCCTTGGCATTACCTTGATTCTGCACGTAGGCGCCAGATATCGAAACACGAGCGAGCGCCATCACATTGTCGTAAAAAAAAAAGATAGTACCAAATAACTGATGTACCAGGTATATGTCCTATCCGAAGCATGGGTGCCGGCGAATGCCGGCACCCATACGGAGCCCTTGTATATAAATACATCCTCTGTCTCATAAGTCTGTATCGTTAGGTTTGTACGGCCTCTTAACCGTGTCCGATGTCTTACGCGTTTTTTTTTATCTTGAGCGTTTTTCGGGTTGGAATCCATTTCGTTTTTGTTTGCGCACTACCCTGCATGGTCTACCTGCTAACAAAAAAGTAGTCAGGCCAAAAATGGCCATATTTGACCCCTTTTCCAGACGACGGGGGGGGGGGGGGGGGCACCTTGAAAAACAAGACAAAAAATACCCAAGAATTATCCCGAACCCTAAACCTTACCCCGCTCTACTCAAGGATCCACGTCGCGTCCCCCCATACTAAAACCAGTATGATAGTGACCCCACACTAAAACCAATACACTTGGGTTTCCCACACTAAAACCAATATACTTGTTGGTCCCACACTAAAACCAATACACTTGCGGGTCAAATCAAACAACAGTAGGGCCATAATCCCAACTCCCCCTCTACTCAGCGATCCATGTCGCGTCCCCCCGTACTAAAGCCAGTATAATAGTGAACCCACACTAAAACCAATAAACTTGGGGGTCCTACACTAAAACCAAGACACTTGGGGTCCCACACTAAAACTAAGACACTTGGGGGGCAAACCAAACAGGCGTAGGGCCCTTACCTTATGCCCAAGTTCTCAAAATAATTATCGAAAAAAGGCCAAAATAGGGTATATTTTGACATGATTTTAGTCTTGAACGAGTAATTATTTTTCACTTTCTTTTTCCCCATCGTCTTCGTCTGCTCTTCACCTTTCATATGCACCCAAGTTTGTCGTCGTCGCCAACACTGGTATACCCAAAGGATATCGCGCCCATAACGATACAGACTTATGAGACAGAGGAAGTATATATATAGCTTTCCAAAATACTAAATATTGACCGAGTAGCTAAGATACGTTTTGAAAGTTTTGAATAAATCCATGCAATGCTTGAATTAACATTTTACATTGCTTTGTTGTGTTTCCTTCGAATTTTCATGTTATTATTATTCTCTGCGACGTCAGGGGGGGGGGCTCCACTGGCGTGGTGCGAGAGCCACGGCACCGGCCGCTGCTTCTCGTCCCCTATCGTACTGCCAGTACCCGGGAGTCCCCCCCCCCAGCTGACTGGCCGGGGCCCTAACATACAGAGTCTCGGACGACACAGACCCCCAAAGGTAGAAAACCATTGACATACCCCAACTCCGAGGTCGTGTCGAAACTACGCTGTTTGGCCCCATACGGTACCCTGACCTGGCTGCCTCTGCCCTTAGTTCTCAGTCTTTTCTATCTTACAAGGTACTAGCCCGCATCCTCCGAGTTGTTGCGGGTATGTACGTACCTTGGAAGACTCTGAGAACTTCCATCTTCCTGATATCTGGAACACCCTCTGCGGTACCTCTCACCCGGCCGCCAGCATAGTGGTTGCACCGATACGCGATGAGTGTTGAGATACTTCACTGGGATCAACTCCTGCCTTCGTTACCACCTGTGCCTCGAGGGCTTCTATGTACCTTCACACTCTAACCTCGTTCCCGTAGGGATACGACGACAAGGGAACGTCCGACAGCAACGCCACCGTGAGAGCGACGGGGCCGCCGCCTGCTCCTACCCCGGAACGCGTCCCCCAGGCGTTGTCGCGTGTGCGCACGATAACCGACCCCTGTTGGGTCTAGTCGCCTGCATGCGCTCGAAATGAATCTCGATACTGGTGGCCTGGTGCCCCCGCAACTCACCAGATCCTGTCCTCCCCACAATGTGCTCCACCAAGTAGGGTGACAATGTATTGATGGGGCTCCTGCAACAACGTGCGACCGCGCATCCCCCTTCCGCGCGCGTTTATAAGCGGCGACGACGTACGCGACTATATTTGGAAATTGACACAGTGGTAGTGTAACACGCCTGACAGCTACCCACGATAGTACCGGCTTGATTTCCTTCCGACAGACCCACGAAACAAACTCGACCAACGCCTGGATATTATCCGTGTCGGAGGCTATCGCGTCAAATTACACAACATCCACTATCGACCACCGGAATAACGCCATGTCGGAAGCTGCCGTATAAACTCGGTAAGACGAAGGCGCAACCGACTCGCGGATGAGCTCGCTGCCAGCACTCCTGACCATGACGCGACGCCCACTGGTCCTAGCACGACCAGACGCCCTGAAGACGCGGAACGGGACAGAACACATTTGCGGCGAAAGGGGACGCCGAACCGGAAAAAACCAACACGCGGCGGAACGGCGCGGAAAAACAACGCCGCGGGACGGCGCAAAAACAAACGTTTCAGGATGACGCAAAACAAAAAAACAACGCTGCGGGACGGCGCGGAACGGAACGGAACGCCGACGCGGCGGGACGGGCACAGACGATTTGGGACGGGACGGGACGGCGCGGAAACGGACAAGATCGCAAAGGCGGCGATGATACTAGGCAGAGACAAATTTGAGTACTATCCATGCACCAGCACAGACGAAGGTACAGCCAGTGAACCGGAACGGACCGGCACGGCCAGGGGTATTATCCATGTACCGGAATGGGGGGCAATATCCATGCACCGGCATGGACGGAGGTATCATCCATGCACCGGCATGGACGAGCGTACGATCCATGCACCGGCATGGACGAGGGTACTATCCATGAACCGGCATAGACGAGGGTATCATCCATGCACCGGCATGGACTAGGGTACTATCCATGCACCGGCAAGGACGAGGGTATCATCAATGAACCGGCATGGACGAGGGTGCTGTCCATGCACCGGCATGGACGAGGGTACTATCCATGCACCGGCATGGACAAGGGCACTATCTATGCACCAGCATGGACGAGGGTACTATCCATGCACCGGCATGGACGAGGGTATCATCCATGCACCGGCATGAACGAGGGTACTATCCATGCACCGGCATGGACGAGGGTATCATCCATGCACCGGCATGAACGAGGGTTAGTACTATCCATGCACCGGCATGGACGCGGGTTAGTACGGTCCATGCACCAGCATGAACAAGGGTGCCATCCATGCACCGGCATGGACGAGGGTACTATCCATGCATCGGCGTGGACGAGGGTACTATCCTTGCATCGGCATAGACGAGGGTACTATCCATGCACCGGCATGGACGAGGGTATCATCCATGCAACGGCGTGGACGAGGGTACTATCCATGCACCGGCATGGATGAGGTTATCATCCATGCACCGGCATGGATGCACCGGCATGGACGAGGGTACTATCCATGCATCGGCATGGACAAGGGTACTATCCATGCAACGGCATGGACGAGGGTATCATCCATGCACCGGCATGGACGAGGGTACTATCCATGCAACGGCGTGGACGAGGGTACTATCCATGCAACGGCATGGACGAGGGTATCATCCATGCACCGGCATGGACGAGGGTACTATCCATGCAACGGCGTGGACGAGGGTACTATCCATGCACCGGCATCGACGAGGGTATCATCCATGCACCAGCATGGACGAGGGTACTATCCGTGCACCGGCATGGACGAGGGTTAGTACTATCCATGCACCGGCATGGACAAAGGTTAGTACTATCCATGCACCGGCATGGACGAGGGTATCATCCATGCACCGGCATGGAAGAGGGTACTATCCATGCAGCGGCATGGACGAGGGTATATTCCATGCACAGGCATGGACGAGGGTACTATCCATGCACCAGCATGGACGAGGGCTAGTACTAACCATGCAACGGCATGGACGAGGTTTGTACTATCCATGCATCGGAATGGACGAGGGTATCATCCATACACCGGCATGGACGAGGGTACTATCCATGCACCAGCATGGACGAAGTACTGTCCAGCACGGACGAGGGTACTATCCATGCAATGGCATGGACGAGGGTACTATCCATGCACCGGCATAGACGAGGGTACTATCCATGCACCGGCATAAGCGAGGGTTAGTACTATCCATGCACCGGCATGGACGAGGGTATCATCCATGCACCGGCATGGACGAGGGTACTATCCATGCAACGGCATGGACGAGGGTACTAACCTTGCACCGGCATGGATGAGGGCACTATCCATGCACGGTCATGGACGAGGGTATTATCCATGCATCGCATGGACGAGGGTACTATCCTACTATCCATGCACCGGCATAGACGAGGGTCTTATCCATGCACCGGTATGGGCGAGGGTTAGTATCATCCATGCACCGGCATGGACGAGGGTATCATCCATGCACCGGCATGGACGAGGGTACTATCCATGCACCGGCAAGGACGAGGGTACTAACCTTGCACCGGCATGGACGAGGGCACTATCCATGCACCAGCATGGACGAGGGTACTATCCATGCACGGGCATGGACGAGGGTACTATCCATGCACCGGCATGGACGAGGGTACTATCCATGCACCGGCAAGGACGAGGGTACTAACCTTGCACCGGCATGGACGAGGGCATTATCCATGCACCAGCATGGACGAGGGTACTATCCATGCACGGGCATGAACGAGGGTATCATCCATGCACCGGCATGGACGAGCGTACTATCCATGCACCGGCATGGACGAGGGTACTATCCATGCACCGGCATGTACTAGGGTTAGTACTATCCATGCACCGGCATGGACGAGGGTACTATCCATGCACCGGCATGGACGCACCGGCATGGACGAGGATACTATCCATGCACCGGCATGGACGAGGGTATCATCCATGCACCGGCATGGACGAGGGTACGATCCGTGCACGGGCATGGACGAGGGTATCATCCATACACCAGCATGGACGAGGGTACTATCCATGCACCGGCATGGACGAGGGTATCATCCATGCACCGGCATATATGAGGAATAGTTCTATCTCCGCACCGGCATGGACAAGGGCACTATCCACGCACCGGCGTGGACGAGGGTGGGTATCATCCATGCACCAGCATGGACAAGGGCACTATTCACGCACCGGCGTGGACGAGGGTGGGTGTAATCCATGCGCCGGCATGGACGAGGGTGGGTATCATCCATGCACCGGCATATATGAGGATTAATACTATCCATGCACCGGCATGGACTGAAAGTGGGTAGTATCTCTGCTTTGGGGTGGACGAGGGAGGGTACTGTTCATGCATTCGCAAATGGACGAGAGTGAGTACAATGCATGCATCCCTGCACCGGCGTGGACAGGGGTAAGTATTACACATGCACCGGCCTGGATGAGGGTGGGTAAAATCCATGCATTGGCGTGGACGAGGGAGGGCATTTTCCATGCATTCTAAACAAATGGACGAGACGGGGTACAGTATATCCATTGGCGTGGATACCGGTGGGTACTATCCATGCGTTGGCGTGGATGAGGATGAGTACTATCCATGCAGTGGCCTGGGCACGGACCACGTTAATTTCGTATTGCGCTGAGACGAGCCACCATGTGTATTCCAATCAACAACGCCCGCTAGCGGGTGCTCGGCACGGCGTGAATCGTTATGCGTACCCTCGACGTGCATTACCACGTACCCTCGGTACATATGTCGCGCTATTTGGAGGGATGAGGGGCGTCGGCGACAAGGCATGCACCGGCATCTATTAAACTCAACTTCTACGACAAGATTGTGCCCGGCACTCATTTGTGTTGTACGTATGTATATATCCGAAACATGCGCCAGCAGGTATGTCCGCACGTCTTGAGGCGTAGCCGGAGAGTCTCGGTATTCTTGACTGATCCAATTGCGTTGTATCGTGATGCCTACGATATGAACCTTTACAGAATGTGCCGTATCAAGCATACACCGGCACGAGGTGGGACGGAGGGCCGCCCCGTCTGGTGCATTATGTATCATGATACCTGAATATATATCGTCATCCAGGGTATTAGAACATGCCTTGTGCTGTGGTACGCTGTTGCTGCTGTGTGCCTGCACCATCTGTATTGGGCCCACATTCCGCCGCATCTGGTACATGATGTATCATGATGCCTGCCAGTATGACATGTATCGCCATACAATGTGCGTACCCAAGGTGTATCAGTTAACAGCATGTTTTGATGAGAGATCCTGCTGTGTGTGTTCCCTCAAAAAAGTCATGGCACCTTCTCGTACACAGCACAGGTACGTAAACAGTAAGCTCTCGACGAACAGCGGAGTGACGACGTTCACTGCCGCTGGATCGAATAGCCAAACCTACGATCCGTAGCGGGTACCATGTCTATCTCTCTCGACAGCCGTCCGACCCTCGCTGAGTTTTCATTCAACTGGCTACGCCCCCCCCACATTTAAAAAAAAAAATATTTTTCGAGTTGGCAGCTGAAACAATGATTGCCTTCTGGTCCCCTATAATATTTGGGCTAGCAAATATAAGCTTCGACGAAGTCCTCGAGCTCACAGCTGTTGTTTTTATTTTTTTTATTATTTGGGATGCCTCGATCGAACTTACAGCCGTTTCTGGGCAATTTTCAACTACTAATAGTGGCTTGTGTCCGAACGAAACCGGCTAGGAGAAAACCAACGTGTGGCCTGAATTCTCCGTAATGAGACAAACATGATTGAATGAAACCTTTCTGAAAAATACCCAGGGAACGAGGTTAAACGCCATATTTGCCCCTATTAATAGTTCTCGAAGTTCGATTTATCGCTCCGCAGATTCTCGTTTTTTGAAAAAATAGTATACTTCAGTACGAGGCAACACCAATTATTGCTTCAATTTCCCCGAAATATTGGATTTTCGGGAATTTCCAAGGTTTGTTGACTAATTTACCGGAAAAAAAGAAAAGAAAACAGCACCCTGAACCGGAATCACGGTTTTTCGATGTTTTCTCAGCGAATCATTGACAACATATATATATACCGGTATGGGATATATCAATACATACACGTATTCCCCAATATGAGAGATCTCTTTAAATTAGGGGATAAACCAATGTTGCACATAACATAAGGAGACGACTCCTCATTCTCCCGTATCAAAAATACCGGTAATAACTGCGAATGTTGAAGAGAAATTCACTCAAATCGTTCTTGTTTTGCTTTTTCTCTCCTCAAAAATGTAAAAGCGCTTCAGTACATCTGATGCACCTGGGACACAGGACGTTTTAACGCTATAATCCGTTCATGGTTCCTGGAGTTGTTACATCATTCGTCCGGAACATCTCGGAATCCGAGATGTAAGTATGCATTGTGAACTTTCATCGCGCCGACCATATCATAATAATATGGGGATGATGCTCACGATATGTAACGTTAAACGTGGACACCTGCACTCTAGTGTCTGCGGAATGCGTCTCAGAACTTGTGAGAGGGTTCTATGAATATTCCTTTGACCGGCTCGAAGTTACCACTCTTTCATTCCCACGTACGAATCCCAGGTTGTCATAACAAAGGAGCAGAGATGCCTATTTGCCGGTAGCGGCAATTCTCCGAAATAATAGGGCTCGCAAGGGGCTCGAGGTATTTTATTTATATTTTATTTTATTTATTTCAGAGGAGTTTTGTTTTTTTCTTCCCTCTCACGTCCCCTATCCTCGGGGGAAATGACACCTCCATATAAATCGAACCCCCATTTTTTTTTTCTCAAACGCTGACCAACTTAGTATGCTAAATGTAGTACATGGGCCACCCGGAGATTATAAAAAAAAAATCACCCCCCCAAAAAAAAAGACGCCTTTTTCCTGGAACGAGAGGAAATAGGGGAAACACATATTTTGGAAAAGGCTGAAAAAGGTTGTTTCTCGGATTTGTGCTGTTTGTTTGTTTTGGCTCCGGGTTAGGAAATACGCATCCCTTAAAAAGTACGTGTCGCCTGGCACGGATTTATGGTCATGTGTGTTCTTCACATTAAACCTTCCTTTTTACCCGTCGACATCCAGCACCTATGGGTGATGACCCACAAAAAAAGGGTCATCACAGATAGTCCAGCACACCCAGTGTCCAGCAGTTGCGACCTGCTTCATATTGGTATATATATGGACCACAGGCATACCTTACACGTATGCTTGTATTCATAATGCAGGCAGTAGTGTCTTTGGCGGCTTGTTGCCAGATGTTGCCAGATATTACCACCTGGTACTCGTACGACCTACTTTGGGTTCACTCTTTTTTTTTTTTGTTGCATGGTCATACGCACGTACTACAGCAGTATGCATACTCATGTGTGGGAACGAGTACTGTTGTAGACTATATTAATTCTACAGCCTCAGATTGTGTCCCCCTCATACGGGATGTACATCCTACATGAAGACGTAAAACATCCGTAAGTACGCGCGATCGAAGTATGACACTCAGCTAGCAAAGATAAGTTTCGACGAAATCTTCGAGCTCACAGCTGTTGTTGTTGTTTTTTTTTTTTAAATAATACCAGTACCTGGTATGCGTATACAGTACATAGTCCCGTTTTATTATATTTATATTTACAGTAAGGGACCCCCAGCCCCCAAATAAGGGAAAAACTGTGTTCAGGGGGTGCGTCGCCATGGTTACTATGATACATTCAAAGTAGGATATACGTACTACTGTATGTAGTTCGATGACTCCCCTGGATGCTACCACAGGATCAACAGGATGGTACTACAAGAGTGACGTCGACCCATTGGTAAACGAGGTACGACTGTCAAGACAAAATTATCTGCCGTGCTGTGATATGTAGCCTGTGACATTCCGAACGTGTTATATATAACGCTATATATACAGCAGTGTATATACCATATATATATGAGAATGCATGATATACTAACACTTCGTGTGTACCTGTACGTTTATTGTTATAATACATGTACTTGTACGTGCTGCTTGCTAGAAGGCTCAACACCAACACCTGTCTGTACTCGTACATGTCGCATCACAAGCAAATATGTACGAGTAACAGGCATGGTCAACCTGGAACTCGCGCATCGGCGCGCCAAGAAACCAGTGTTGAGTTCGAACTCTATAGTTTAGGCATATATAGCAATCACACCTAAACTCTATATGAGTCACAGAACGGGGAATATCTCCCCACACATACCCGCGAGGCGTCGACAATATTTTTCTGATGTCCCACGAAACAGCCATCCTTCCGAATGAATGCCGCGAGCACGCCCATCCGTAGTTATCGCGAGAGAAACCACAACAGTAGGCCTAGGCTAGGCCTATCAGTCAGGAGCGGGCAGTGTCGTGCCGTTGGCTCGTGTGCCTCTGCTCTATTCACGCAGCTATGCACATCAAGCACGAGGCACTCGAGGAGACTGAACACCTCTTGCGTCCTCCTTGCCTCTCGCCAGAACACTACTTACGTCGGTAGAGCCCATACGTCGGCAGTACCCATGACTACCAAAACTTAATTCGGTTGGTTGACAACAAAACTCATATTTCTTTCTTTCTGTACGAGTACTTTACGTAGAACTATTATGCTTTCCTACAGGAGTTTTGCCATTTTGTTTCCTCCGGTAACATTCCGTCGTCGCATTAATTCGTATGTAGTTTGGGATCAATGAGGCATCTCTGCTGCGATCAGCCTCTCTGCTGCGATCAGTCGGAGACTCTCACCCAGGGCTACTAACCCCGCGTTGATTCGCCGGCAATCAACGCGGCACTTCGTCGCAGAGAGTAGTTACTCGGGTAACATTCCGTCGTCGCATTAATTCGTATATAGTTTGGGATCAATGAGGCCTCTCTGCTGCGGCATGAGATCACACCCATACTTCTCGTCCCTTTTGCTCTTCTCTCCCTGCCGTAGCTCATTTGTATATTATTCTCCTTCCCGCGGATGGCCTGTCTTCCTTTTTACACACAAACGTCTACCTTGCCCTAGTGTGGGCCAGGGTTCGATTGTTCTGTCGGAACGCTGCATTTGAACTTGCAAACGGCTCGAACAATCGACAGCGCGTCCGTATCCATGAACGCCGTTTCGCGAGAACGCTTTACACCCGCCGCGATCGCGGATGCTGTCGTCCCTACGTATCTGCTTGCGCTTGTGCCGGGTTTCTCGCGCTCGTCCACGTTGACCTGTGGGGCGAGCATCCCGTTGAGTCGTACGGAGGGTGCCAACCTCTCGCCATGTTCACGGATGACATGTCGCGTATGAGGTGGGTGGTCATTATCAATACCAAAGACGAAGCAGCCTACGCCCTAAGCCGGGTGATCCAATATGCCGCAGATCCTGAAGGCATCTGTATTGGAAATATTAGGTGCGATGGGGGAGGCGATTCAGGGGAAGGTTTCAAGCACTGGCGGAGTCACTTGGAATCCCGATTGAGACCAACGCACCGCATACTTCTCACGGAAATTCTATCGCAGAGCGTGGTTTTGGCACCATCATTGGTGTTACTATCGCAGAGCGTGGTTTTGGCACCATCATTGGTGTTACGCGCAGCCTACTTCTGGGAGCTCCTCACCTTCCTGAGAAACTGTGGGCTGAAGCCCTCAAAGCTGCGGTGTACATCAGAAATCGCACGCCAACGGATGTCCTGGGAGGTGAGGCTCCTCTCGAGGTATGGGAAAATAAACCACTCGGCAGGATGAAGCACATGCGCAAGTGGGGGTCGCTGGCATTTAAACACATGGAGGTACGCCAAAGAAACGGAAAATTGAACCCTCGAGCTAAGAAAATGCACTTGGTAGTCTACAACACCAAGAACATGACGTACCGGCTCTGGGATCCAGAGCGGCCGATCGAAAACACCAACTCAGCAGAGGTATCGTTTCGCGAGAAGAGCGCCCTTGATGTGGATCGCCCAAAGGCAGGGTATGATCCGTTCCCCGATCCAGGCACGTTGTTTGTGCCAGGGGTCGAGACTGAAGAAATACAGCAACAAGAATCTGCCGAGAAGCCAATGGCGCCTCCGGTACACCAGACACTCCCCCGCAAAAGTAACAGGGAGCAAGGTATATCACCCGACAGCGTCTCGGCGATGCAAATGTCTCTCACTACTGACGTAGAGGAGATAGCGCATGCGCCGTACGAGCAAGCCGAATATGCGCTAAATACAGGAGAAGATGTTGGAAGCATCGGAGCTGGAGAGCCTGGCGAGGTTGGATATATGCCACCTGACCCGCTAACCTACGATGATGCGGTGAGCGGGGTTGATGCCGTAGGCTGTGTGCTAGCATGGCAGAGGAGCGCTGGTCCCTAATCGAACATGATGTGTTCGAGTGGTTAGACCTGCCCCAAGGCATTAAAGCGATCCCGTCAAGGTTTTTGTAAAGGTGGAAGTACAACCAAGGCGGCAAGCCTTGTGGACAAACTGCTGCTGCTGCTGCTGCTGCTGCTGTGAAAATTAATAAATCTGCTGCTGCTGTATACCGTATTGTGGAACAAGCTCTGCAGACACGAATTGACAACCCGACTATTCAAACGGGAGCTGGCCGCCGCCGCTGCCGCGACGCCACCCTGCTGCTGGTGCTACTGGTGTGCTGCTGTGGCTGCTCTCGACAATAGTCGATGCATCTCGTACGTGGAACATGATCCGCGATGTATCACGGAGCAGAACTGGCAGCAGACTCTATTTTGCGTTTTGCGTTTTGTGGATAGACACACGCGGAGGCCAGTCGAGTGCAGCAACGCACCGCAGTAGGGCCACAGCAGCAGCAACACCTCCACCACCACCACAGCAGCAGTAGCAGCAGCAGCAGCAGCAGCGGCGGCGGCGGCGGAGGTGGCGGGAGCGGCGGCACAGAAGCAGCAGGAGCAGCTATATAGGGTAGGCCAAAACATGTATGTGTACGTACTTCGTATACGAGTAGCAGTTTACCAGGTACCATTTATTTGCTTTTGGTTTTATGGCCTCTCGCCTATCTGCTTTTGCTGCTGCTGCTGCTGCTGCTGCTCCCACAACAGCTGTGAAAACACTTTCTCTGTGCAGCCGCCGCCTCCGCCGCCGCCGCCGCGCCGGCGTCGGCGGCGCTGCTGCTGCTACTCTGCTGTGCTGCTGCTGTTGCTGCTGCTGCTGCTGCTGCTGCTGCTGCTGCTGCTGCTGCTGCTGCTGCTGCTGCTGCTGCTGTGCTGCTGCTGCTGCTGCTGCTGTGCTGCTGCTGTGCCGAGTCAGCTGTGCTGCTGCTGTGCGGCTGTTCTCACATACCAGGTATCATACCTGGGACGGCTTTATGAATACCTGGTTATATACAACGAAGGAACTTTACCTGGATAACGACCAAACACTTTACCTATGAATGACTTTGAAACAACTTTTCAAATCGGGTTCTTCGTCTTCAAAAACAATATTCGATTTCAAAATCCACAAATTCAGATAATGCGTGAATGCCGAGTTTGAAAGGTGTATGGTACAACAACAAGGCAGACATGCATCAATTGTGTCAGAGCTATCGGGTCGATCCGAGAAGAAGGCGTGGTAGGCACGGCAATGTGCGGGATGTGGGTCTGTCTCTCTTCACGAAGATCTTCGCGAGCACACACCACTAATTAAAAACAAAAAGCAAAAAAAACACACACACACACACTAAAAAGCACGACACTCTAGGAATAGTACGAGGAACCAAGGCCCAACCAACGGACGAACGAGCAACGACTACAGAATGGACCCGCGAGCTTTTATCTTTTGACCCGCGAGAAATAGCACGGGTCCAGTCGACCTGACCTGTATGAAACCCGTATCTCACGGGTCAATCGGTATCTGGCGGGTCGGGTCGGGTCGGGTCAAGAGGTGTTTAAAATCTCACAGGTCAGGTCGGGTCGGGTCAAGAGGTTTGCCAATATCACGGGTCAGGTCGGGTCGAGTCAAGAGGTCTCTAAAATCTCGCGGGTCGGGTCGGGTCATGACCCGACATCTCAAATTTTCGCGGGTCGGGTCGGGTCAGCTGACCCAACCCGACCCAACCTGACCCGTGGGATTTGACCTGACCCGCGAACTGCCCTTAAAAGGCACGACTTCGATTGGATTAACTCACAGCGAAACGCAGAAAACGGCGACGAACTCACTGCGTACATGGACGCAGACCACGGCGGTGACACGGATAAGGGGTTTTCTACGACAGGAGTCGTTGTGTGCTTATCATAGCAGGAGCGACCATCGACTGGAAGTCGGTGAAACAAACGGTTGTGTCTGTGTCTACTCTGGAATCGCAGTATGTAGCTTTGTCGAAAGCGTGCCTAATGGTAGTTTACCTCAGGCACTTACTGAAAACGATAAGTAGTGAACAAAGTGCGGCGACCGTGGTTTTCGAGGACAATTTGGGTGCCGTATCCACCAGTCGTAGCAACAAGATTACGCCGCGCGCGAAGCACATCGATATAAAGTTTCAAGGGTATGTTAGGTAAGGTACGTACTTAGTTATACCCGGGTATGTACCTTACCTAACCACTTAGGTAATATACGTTAGGTACGGACCCCGATACCTTACCAAAGTATAAGGTACGTTAGGTACGGACCTCGATACCTTACCCAAGTTTTAGGTACGATAGGTACGCCGCTCGATATCTTACCCGGGTACGGGTATACACGTCGACGAAATACCCGGGTTTAGGTTCGAGCTTAGATACCTTACCTGAAATGTGCACGTAATAAAAAGTGAAATACATGACGTCATCTGCGAGACAAAAAACTCAAATTCTTGAATTGAAATACGTATTTTTTATAGCACATTGCAAAGTACGCACATCCTCACAGCTCACACCTCACGTAATTTTTATTTTTTTCAATTTGATAAAAAGCAGGCATGCGATCTCCCCGCCACACAAACACCAGGGCACTCGCCACCTGTGACATACCCAGGAAACCTGTCACCCAGACGGGCCCAAACCAGGGTTAGAGTAGCGTCGTGGATCATGGATAATGAGCGGAATCCCTTGTGAAGACCCGGAGGGCCACGCTTCACCGAGCGAGGGACACAGGACACTCCCGGGCCAGCTCCCGAGCCTCTCACCCAGAAAAAACAACTTCGATGTTTTTGTTCTTTTCGTCTATAACACTCGGCTGTTGGTTGTACGCGATATCAAATACGCTCAACAGCGTCTTCTGGCAGGCCCAACCAGTATCTAGCTGCTGCGAGTACATTTCTACTGCCAGCGCATACTGTTTTCAGTGCCCAGCCCTCTTAATTTTACAGTTTTCTTACGGGTATGTACCCGGGTACCCTTACCCGGGTACGGGTGAAAAACATCGACGGAATACCTGGGTTTAGGTACGAGCTCAGGGACGACCTCAAGACCTTACCTAAGTTTTAGGTACGTTAGGTACGGACCCCGATACCTTACCTAAGTTTTAGGTACGTTAGGTACAGCCCTCAATACCTTACCTAATTTTTAGGTACGTTAGGTACGGACCCCGATACCTTACCCAAGTTTTAGGTACGTTAGGTACGGACCCCCATACCTTACCCGGGTATCGGGTATACACGTCGACGAACTACCAGGGTTTGGGTACGAGCCTTGGGACGACTTCCATACCTTGCCTAAGTTTTAGGTACGTTAGGTACGGCCGTCACTACCTTACCTAAGTTTTAGGTACGTTCGGTACGACCTCAAAAAGTTACCCGGGTATAGGTATACCTTACCTAACACACCCTTGTAAAGTTTCATCATGTTAGGTCGTTGGTCGCGGACAATGTAGTGGGTGTTAAGTACATTGAGACAGGCTTCCAAAAAGCCGACATTCTCACGAAGAGCTTGCGCGCAATCAAGTTCGCCTCATGCTACTAGGTGGATGAACCCCCCCCCCCCTTAAGCATTCTTTGAATAAAGTCACGCTGTGGCAGCTTTCAGAACTGTTTTTTGTCCGTTTGTGTCTGTCGCGAGCAAGAGTACACAACCATGGGCAGATACCCAACCCMTTATGAAGAGCATCTATTGATGCTCGCGGCCTAGCGGCCGCTTCGCATCAATATCTCCTCATTAAAACCCTTTAGGCTGATGCCTGGTTTTGGAAAGGAGNGGGGAAAAAAAAACTGGTACCATAATGACGAACTGAGCAGATACAGCAGCAGCTAGTACAATGCAAAGAAAAGTTCGAGTATAAAAAAAAAGGGAGAAAAAAAGAGGGCGTGTTCTTTTGTGCCTGGTTAGTATACTATACAGCAAGCTGTGCACTCGTTGCACAGAAACAGCCGTACTACCAGGTATATCGAAGCACGGCGGTGGTACGTACCTACCTGCGGAAAACTTGTACTGCTTGTATTACGAACAAAGCCACAGCCACCACCTAAGCTCTACTCACCAACGCCAAGACCCCACCAACGTCCACCAGCTACTACGAGCAACAACAGCTTCCAGTGCTCCTTCGCCTGGTGGGGCGGGGGTGGCGGCGGTGGTCGTAGTGGTGGTGGTGGTGGTGGTGGTGGTGGTGGTGGTGTTCGGTGGTTTGTGATCGTGTTCGAGAGCATCAACCCCGTTAGCTTGAGCGGAGGGTCGTTCTCAAGAGAGGACAGCGCAAGGCAAAAGCCACACCACCATGACCGCCGTCACCACCTGCTGCAACCACCGACGCCACCTTCTAGTGCTGCTGCGGCTGGTGGGGCGGGGGTGGTGGGGCGGGGGTGGCGGTTGTGGTCGTGGTGTTGGTGGTGGTGTCGTGGTGGTGGTGCTGTGGATGCTTGTTGCAGCTAGCTGTAAATCTGTGCGTGTGGTCGTGTCGTCTTCAGAGTGCAGAGTGTTGACTCCTGCATTATTTCAGAACTCGTTCTGTTTTATTGTCTTTCTGTTGGCGCTATTATGACAGTCACTACCGCCTAGCTCTCCGATCTCGGCACGGCTTTCGACACGAGCAGCTCAGGACGGTCGGCACAAATAGCGGGCGTCTATCAGTCCCGAGCGTGTCTGAATCGGTTGAGTGTACGCGTCGCGCGCCAAAAACAAGCATAGCGAACGAGGGACGGACGAGCGAGGGACAAACCTCAATATTAAGCATTCTTTGAATAAAGTCACGCTGTGGCAGCTTTCAGAACTGTTTTTTGTCCGTTTGTGTCTGTCGCGAGCAAGAGTACACAACCATGGGCAGATACCCAACCCATTATGAAGAGCATCTATTGATGCTCGCGGCCTAGCGGCCGCTTCGCATCAATATCTCCTCATTAAAACCCTTTAGGCTGATGCCTGGTTTTGGAAAGGAGGGGGGGGGGGGGTTCATCCACCTAGTAGCATGAGGCGAACTTGATTGCGCGCAAGCTCTTCGTGAGAATGTCGGCTTTTTGGAAGCCTGTCTCAATGTACTTAACACCCACTACATTGTCCGCGACCAACGACCTAACATGATGAAACTTTACAAGGGTGTGTTAGGTAAGGTATACCTATACCCGGGTAACTTTTTGAGGTCGTACCAACGTACCTAAAACTTAGGTAAGGTAGTGACGGCCGTACCTAACGTACCTAAAACTTAGGCAAGGTATGGAAGTCGTCCCAAGGCTCGTACCCAAACCCTGGTAGTTCGTCGACGTGTATACCCGATACCCGGGTAAGGTATGGGGGTCCGTACCTAACGTACCTAAAACTTGGGTAAGGTATCGGGGTCCGTACCTAACGTACCTAAAACTTAGGTAAGGTATTGAGGGCTGTACCTAACGTACCTAAAACTTAGGTAAGGTATTGAGGGCTGTACCTAACGTACCTAAAACTTAGGTAAGGTATCGGGGTCCGTACCTAACGTACCTAAAACTTAGGTAAGGTCTTGAGGTCGTCCCTGAGCTCGTACCTAAACCCAGGTATTCCGTCGATGTTTTTCACCCGTACCCGGGTAAGGGTACCCGGGTACATACCCGTAAGAAAACTGTAAAATTAAGAGGGCTGGGCACTGAAAACAGTATACACTGGCAGTAGAAATCTACTCGCGGCAGCTATATACTGGTTGGGCCTGCCAGAAGACGCTGTTGAGCGTATTTGATATCGCGTACAACCAACAGCCGAGTGTTATAGACGAAAAGAACAAAAACATCGAAGTTGTTTTTTCTGGGTGAGAGGCTCGGGAGCTGGCCCGGGAGTGTCCTGTGTCCCTCGCTCGGTGAAGCGTGGCCCTCCGGGTCTTCACAAGGGATTCCGCTCATTATCCATGATCCACGACGCTACTCTAACCCTGGTTTGGGCCCGTCTGGGTGACAGGTTTCCTGGGTATGTCACAGGTGGCGAGTGCCCTGGTGTTTGTGTGGCGGGGAGATCGCATGCCTGCTTTTTATCAAATTGAAAAAAATAAAAATTACGTGAGGTGTGAGCTGTGAGGATGTGCGTACTTTGCAATGTGCTATAAAAAATACGTATTTCAATTCAAGAATTTGAGTTTTTTGTCTCGCAGATGACGTCATGTATTTCACTTTTTATTACGTGCACATTTCAGGTAAGGTATCTAAGCTCGAACCTAAACCCGGGTATTTCGTCGACGTGTATACCCGTACCCGGGTAAGATATCGAGCGGCGTACCTATCGTACCTAAAACTTGGGTAAGGTATCGAGGTCCGTACCTAACGTACCTTATACTTTGGTAAGGTATCGGGGTCCGTACCTAACGTATATTACCTAAGTGGTTAGGTAAGGTACATACCCGGGTATAACTAAGTACGTACCTTACCTAACATACCCTTGAAACTTTATATCGATGTGCTTCGCGCGCGGCGTAATCTTGTTGCTACGACTGGTGGATACGGCACCCAAATTGTCCTCGAAAACCACGGTCGCCGCACTTTGTTCACTACTTATCGTTTTCAGTAAGTGCCTGAGGTAAACTACCATTAGGCACGCTTTCGACAAAGCTACATACTGCGATTCCAGAGTAGACACAGACACAACCGTTTGTTTCACCGACTTCCAGTCGATGGTCGCTCCTGCTATGATAAGCACACAACGACTCCTGTCGTAGAAAACCCCTTATCCGTGTCACCGCCGTGGTCTGCGTCCATGTACGCAGTGAGTTCGTCGCCGTTTTCTGCGTTTCGCTGTGAGTTAATCCAATCGAAGTCGTGCCTTTTAAGGGCAGTTCGCGGGTCAGGTCAAATCCCACGGGTCAGGTTGGGTCGGGTTGGGTCAGCTGACCCGACCCGACCCGCGAAAATTTGAGATGTCGGGTCATGACCCGACCCGACCCGCGATGTTTTTGAGATGTCGGGTCATGACCCGACCTGACCCGTGATATTGGCAAACCTCTTGACCCGACCCGACCTGACCTGTGAGATTTTAAACACCTCTTGACCCGACCCGACCCGACCCGCCAGATACCGATTGACCCGTGAGATACGGGTTTCATACAGGTCAGGTCGACTGGACCCGTGCTATTTCTCGCGGGTCAAAAGATAAAAGCTCGCGGGTCCATTCTGTAGTCGTTGCTCGTTCGTCCGTTGGTTGGGCCTTGGTTCCTCGTACTATTCCTAGAGTGTCGTGCTTTTTAGTGTGTGTGTGTGTGTTTTTTTTGCTTTTTGTTTTTAATTAGTGGTGTGTGCTCGCGAAGATCTTCGTGAAGAGAGACAGACCCACATCCCGCACATTGCCGTGCCTACCACGCCTTCTTCTCGGATCGACCCGATAGCTCTGACACAATTGATGCATGTCTGCCTTGTTGTTGTACCATACACCTTTCAAACTCGGCATTCACGCATTATCTGAATTTGTGGATTTTGAAATCGAATATTGTTTTTGAAGACGAAGAACCCGATTTGAAAAGTTGTTTCAAAGTCATTCATAGGTAAAGTGTTTGGTCGTTATCCAGGTAAAGTTCCTTCGTTGTATATAACCAGGTATTCATAAAGCCGTCCCAGGTATGATACCTGGTATGTGGAACAGCCGCACAGCAGCAGCACAGCTGACTCGGCACAGCAGCAGCACAGCAGCAGCAGCAGCAGCAGCACAGCAGCAGCAGCAGCAGCAGCAGCAGCAGCAGCAGCAGCAGCAGCAGCAGCAGCAGCAGCAGCAACAGCAGCAGCACAGCAGAGTAGCAGCAGCAGCGCCGCCGACGCCGGCGCGGCGGCGGCGGCGGAGGCGGCGGCTGCACAGAGAAAGTGTTTTCACAGCTGTTGTGGGAGCAGCAGCAGCAGCAGCAGCAGCAAAAGCAGATAGGCGAGAGGCCATAAAACCAAAAGCAAATAAATGGTACCTGGTAAACTGCTACTCGTATACGAAGTACGTACACATACATGTTTTGGCCTACCCTATATAGCTGCTCCTGCTGCTTCTGTGCCGCCGCTCCCGCCACCTCCGCCGCCGCCGCCGCTGCTGCTGCTGCTGCTGCTACTGCTGCTGTGGTGGTGGTGGAGGTGTTGCTGCTGCTGTGGCCCTACTGCGGTGCGTTGCTGCACTCGACTGGCCTCCGCGTGTGTCTATCCACAAAACGCAAAACGCAAAATAGAGTCTGCTGCCAGTTCTGCTCCGTGATACATCGCGGATCATGTTCCACGTACGAGATGCATCGACTATTGTCGAGAGCAGCCACAGCAGCACACCAGTAGCACCAGCAGCAGGGTGGCGTCGCGGCAGCGGCGGCGGCCAGCTCCCGTTTGAATAGTCGGGTTGTCAATTCGTGTCTGCAGAGCTTGTTCCACAATACGGTATACAGCAGCAGCAGATTTATTAATTTTCACAGCAGCAGCAGCAGCAGCAGCAGCAGTTTGTCCACAAGGCTTGCCGCCTTGGTTGTACTTCCACCTTTACAAAAACCTTGACGGGATCGCTTTAATGCCTTGGGGCAGGTCTAACCACTCGAACACATCATGTTCGATTAGGGACCAGCGCTCCTCTGCCATGCTAGCACACAGCCTACGGCATCAACCCCGCTCACCGCATCATCGTAGGTTAGCGGGTCAGGTGGCATATATCCAACCTCGCCAGGCTCTCCAGCTCCGATGCTTCCAACATCTTCTCCTGTATTTAGCGCATATTCGGCTTGCTCGTACGGCGCATGCGCTATCTCCTCTACGTCAGTAGTGAGAGACATTTGCATCGCCGAGACGCTGTCGGGTGATATACCTTGCTCCCTGTTACTTTTGCGGGGGAGTGTCTGGTGTACCGGAGGCGCCATTGGCTTCTCGGCAGATTCTTGTTGCTGTATTTCTTCAGTCTCGACCCCTGGCACAAACAACGTGCCTGGATCGGGGAACGGATCATACCCTGCCTTTGGGCGATCCACATCAAGGGCGCTCTTCTCGCGAAACGATACCTCTGCTGAGTTGGTGTTTTCGATCGGCCGCTCTGGATCCCAGAGCCGGTACGTCATGTTCTTGGTGTTGTAGACTACCAAGTGCATTTTCTTAGCTCGAGGGTTCAATTTTCCGTTTCTTTGGCGTACCTCCATGTGTTTAAATGCCAGCGACCCCCACTTGCGCATGTGCTTCATCCTGCCGAGTGGTTTATTTTCCCATACCTCGAGAGGAGCCTCACCTCCCAGGACATCCGTTGGCGTGCGATTTCTGATGTACACCGCAGCTTTGAGGGCTTCAGCCCACAGTTTCTCAGGAAGGTGAGGAGCTCCCAGAAGTAGGCTGCGCGTAACACCAATGATGGTGCCAAAACCACGCTCTGCGATAGTAACACCAATGATGGTGCCAAAACCACGCTCTGCGATAGAATTTCCGTGAGAAGTATGCGGTGCGTTGGTCTCAATCGGGATTCCAAGTGACTCCGCCAGTGCTTGAAACCTTCCCCTGAATCGCCTCCCCCATCGCACCTAATATTTTTTTTTTTCGCATTTTCGGTAATATAATATTATTCCAATATGTGACCTGCCCAGTACACAGAGTAGTATTAATAGTACACATATACATGATAATTTTGTTTCATTTTTTTACGATAACTTGATCTTGGAACCATTGTACCATTTTTCTTTTTATTATTATACCTGCACCTACGTACGTATTTGACCTGCCCAGTACACAGCATTGTAGTAGTACACATACATACATGATGCCCTGCCAGTTTTCGTCGTTTCCATATAATAATGCACCAACACACACAGCCCAGCGATCCACTTAATAACCACTGTACAAGGTTGTTGCGCTGACACGCATCGCTTAACAAGAAATGTTGGTGGGTGGTGTTGGCGATGGTGGGACTACCAGCCCAGGGACGAACCAACCCACCCAGTAAGTCTCTCACCCACCACGCACACCCATCAACTACTTGCCGGTCACTAAAAAAAAGGTTTCTGTGCTGACACAAATCGCTTAAAAAAAACGATCCAATCAATAGGAACACAGCAAAAAGAGAAGAACCGCCAACACAGTAGCTTAATGCAGTTAGGAGTTTGACCACTTGAAGGCGTCTGTCACGCTCCTCATTCCACCGTTCTTGTAATGGAGCTCGTACTGTATGCATGAAGAAGGTTAATGGGGGGGGGGGTTACTGCTGTAAGTTCATGCAGTTGATGATATTTGTGTTTTATGATAAAAGGGCAGTCCTACTGTACTCATTATGGAGAGTTGAATTACGTGAATACGAACTTGTATGAAGTACTTCTTGAGTGGACATGTCAGGATATTTGTAGTGCAAGAACAACTCAATAGGGTATTTGGGTTTTGTATTTTACTGTATGGCGGTTTACTGGGATACGAAACCGTCAGTACAGAGGCAGCTTCGACGCCTATGCTGTGAGATATTATTTCAATCTGTTTTTGCTATACCCGAACCTCTACTCAGCGTTAGCTACTGCATACTCTTCTGCTGCAGCGCCGTCACTACTGCATGCTGTACTGCTGCAGTGCTGTCAGTTGCCACCCCACGTACTCTCTAAGGACGTATGGCTGTGCCGTCCATACGATTGCTCGCTGCACCTCCCACCCGGAAGGAGTGCATAGTGCATCGCATATCCTCCATGCAAGCCGCCCGCAGATTGGTCTGGAGGTTAGGGGGTCCCTACGTCTCTGCTTGCGCCTGTGTCGGACTCCCCCCCACGTATTCTCTAAGGACGTATAGCTGTGCCGTCCGTACGATGGCTCGCTGCATCTCTCACCCGGATTGAGTGCGTAGTGCATCCCTTATACTTTATGCGCGCCGCCCACAGATGGGTCCGGGGGTTGGGGGTCATCTGCGCCGGCGTCAGTGCCCGTTCCCCCATCTTCTCGCCTTCTACTAATAGAACGCTCGGTAACAGAAACCCTGGCAGGCTAATAATACAGCGTGAATGATGAGCACTGGGCTATTAACAGTGTGAATTATGATCGCCTTGATCGCTGTTATCGCGTGCCGTTGTCGGGGGTCGAACTCGATTTCCGTTACTGCACCGTACCCGGTAAATTGCACCCGTCCTTCGGCGCGGAGATTTCGCCCCGCGGAACGAGCGTGTAATATCGTGGGTTAAGTTTGCCCGCGATCGCTGCTATCGCGTGCTGTTACCCGGAATCGCCCTGTGGCTGCTGCTGTATGTACCGTACCAGGTATGTCGCAGCCTTTCATTCGCCCGATAATTCAACCCAGAGGATTACCGTACGCTATCTCGATAAAATCGCTTCCCATTGTTGGGGTTCAAACCGTGTTGCTGCTGCTGGACCGTACGTCGCGGTCGTCCTTCCGCCCTGGGATTTGCCCAGGCGGAACTAACGACTAACCTTTCCTACCGTGAGAAAATATAAATATGAAGATAACAAACCACGAAGCGTTGTCCGCAAGGTTTGGTTCGTCCGGTCGTTAATATGGGATATAGCCACTGCAGTGCAATCGTATGCTGCACTAGTTACGAGTAATCAGGGAGTTTGGTCCGTCCGCGAGATGTCTACTCCGGTCCGCGGAACTCCCGCGTACTATCGTGGGTTATGTTCGCACGTGATCGCTGTTATCATGTGCTCATATCTGGGGCCACGCCTTGTGGCTGCTGATATATAATACCATGCCGGGTACCTGGTGTGTCGCAGCCTACATTTCGCCCGGGGGTTTAACTCAGCGGATTAACGTATACCAGTTCGATGCTATCGCTTGCCCTTGTTGGGGGTTAAACCCTGATACTGCTGCTGTACCGTACCTAGTAGGTCGCAGCCATCCTCTGGCATTGGGGTTTACCCTGGCGGGACTATCGACTACCGTGTCCTACCATTGTGAACATACACTAAGAATATTCCCAGAGCTTGAAGCGGAGATTCATGCTCTCTGGGATACAATCCGTTCCGTTCACTTCCGCGTCGTGCAACGAGTGCTTCGTATGGCACGCGGACTCGGTTACAGTGTAACGGGTTTCGCTCTATGTCTGCCACAGTCGGCATGTAATCTACGTTTGACTTGTCGCACTTCCCAACCCAGCTTTGTTCCTCGGCGAACAGGACTAAGATAGCTGGGAACGTAACTCCTACTGCTTGATGCCTTTGCGTTAGGTTCGTGTGCCATACGTCGGCGGACGCCTATCGTGGGCGTTGCGGCATGATTTGCAGATATTTTAAATGTTGTTGCTTTAGTAAGGATTACGTACACCGACTTTCAACGGTGTGCTACTTAATGCATATATAAGAGTTTCCTAAAAGCGAGCGTGGTTACGATGCGACTGTGACCAGACGCACCCGCCGAGAGACTTGGCGGCCGTAAGGGCAATCAGTTACACCGACACTCCGGGCTGAGCCTCTATCAGTAATGAATATATATATATCCGTATGGTTTCTACCTGGGGTTAAGTGAAACAGTTGCTGATAAAACATGTGAGATATATTTGCTCCGAAAGATGTCGTTGATTCAAACGCGTGGTGCGGGTGGCCGCGAGCGCATGGGGAGTGCGCCGGTGAGCGAAATAACTCGTTTATGTGCGAGTGTGCACGCGCGTCGTGAATGTGTCTCGTGGATGTACTTTGAAATTACACCAAGGTGTACGCGCTTGGAACTGCGCCAACGTTTCGTTTCGTTCTATGATTCGCGGGTGCTGAAAGCGTGCACGTCGTGGGTTACGACGGCGGGCTAAGTTTCCAGCGCGGAATATGATCGCCGTGATCGCTGGTATCGCTTGCCGTTACCAGAGGTCGAACCCGATTTCCGCTGCTGCACTGAACCTGGTAGGCTGCAGTCGTCCTTGCGTGCGGAGATTTGGCCCGGCGGAACTACCGTGTACTATCGAGGATTACACTCGCACGCGATCGATGTTATCGCGTGCTATTATCCGGGGTCACGCCCTGTGGCTTCTATATTTCGCCCGGAAACTTAACCCAGGGGGTTAACGTAAAGTATTTCGATGTTATCACTTGCCGTTGTCCGGGATTGAATCCTGTTGCTGCTGGTGGACTGTAGGTCACAATCGTCCTTTCGCCCAGGGGTTGACCCTGGCGGAACTAACGTTTAACGGTTCCCACCGTGTGAAAATAAATCAGAAATAAAATTACATTGTGCCTATGGCGTTGTCGACACAGGTTTGTCTCGTCCGGTACGTTAGTCGGGGTTCTCAGCCTGATGCCGTGCAGTGCAGTCGTATCGTGCTGCACCCGTTGTTAAGGGGTGTGACCCGTCCACGAAATGTCTACTCCAGCTGTGGATTTGCGTGCGCTATCAGTGCGCGCAGTGTAGGGTACCGCGGTGGGCTATGTTCGTACCGTGGGTTATGATCGCTGTTATCGCTTGACGTTACCGAAGGTCCAACCCAATTTCCGCTGTCGCACTGCACCTGGTAAGTCGCAGCCGCCCTTGCGCGCGAAGAGTTGTTCCCGAGAAACCACGTAATATCGGGGGTTATGAGCGCACGCCATCGCTATCATCGGCTGTGATTGTCAGGGGTCGAACCTTTCGGCTACTACTATCGCCGCGATGTGTGGTCAATGTTCGCACGTCATCGCTGCCATTGCTTTTTGTCCTTGGGGTCGAACCCTACCGCGGGCGATGTGTGGCCAATGGTCACACGTCTTCGTTGTCGTCGCTTGTGGTTGTCGGGGATCGGACCCTTTTTCCTAGTGCTATCGCTACGATGTGTGGTAAATGTTGGCACGTCATCGCTTGTGATTGTCGGGGATCGGACCCTTTCCCTACTACTAGTGCCGCGATGTGTGGCCAATGTTCTCACATCATCGCTGTCATCGCTTGTGACTGTCGGGGATCGAACCCTTTTGCTACTACTATCGTCGAGGTGTGTAGTTAATGTTCGCACGTCCTCGTTGTCATCGCTTGTGATTGTCGAGGACCGGATCCTTTTGCTACTAATACCGCCGTGATGTGTGGCTTATGTCGGCACGTCATCGCTGTCATCGCTGGTGATTGTCGGGGGTCAGACCTTTGTGTTACTGCTATCGCAGTGGGAAATGTTCGTACTGGGGTCATGTTCGCCCGTGGACGCTTGTTATCGCGTGTACGTGGTTGCTGTCATCGCTTGTTATTCTCGGGGATCTGACCCTGCTATCACTGCCATCATAGTGGGCTATGTTCGTACTGGGGTCATGTTCGCCCGTACACGTTGTGATCGCTTGTTGTTGCGGGGTGTCACTGCTGCTGTACAGTATGTCGCCGCCGCCCTTCCGCCCGGGCTTCGCCCGGCGGGGCGAACGAATACTAGAGTAGGTTGTGTTCGTACGTACGCAATGTTATCTCTTTGCCGTTATCGGGAATCTATCCCTGTCCCTGCTATTGTCCCGTGCGATGCAACCTTCCTTTGGTACGGGGTGTACCCCGGCGGGCTTACCTTTTGTACTGATCCAAAGTGAGGAAAAGTATATTACACTGTAATTCCAAGTATATTGTCCCCCCACAATCGTGGGTACCGTTTCGAACGGGGTTTAACGTATCCTACGGCAGTACTTCGATGAGTGCGATGCTCAGTTGACGGCAACCTGTGGGTGGGTGTGTTGGATCTTACGTGGGACATCGTTCTCGGCGTCAGCCCCGCGTTATATCCTTCTTCGACCGGAACATGGGGCAGGCTGTACGGCAGTGGGGCTGGTGAGCATCGGGTGCTATGTACATCGGCGCTCTCACCCGTCTGCACCCTCATGTCCTTTAATGTCACAAATTAAGTAACGATCGAAGGCAATGTCAAGCGAACGACGACGTCTGTTGCGTCACTCGTCCTTATCGATAATTCGGTAGGTCTACCCACGATTCAATCAAAACTGATGCGCTGTGATTCGCCATGTGTACATACCGTATGATATTAGTATAGTTACAAGGGCTCCGCATGGGTGCCGGCATTTGCGGCACCCATGCTCCGGATAGGAAAATATACCTCAGTGTCGTACGACGTGGCGCTCGTTCATGACGGAGATCTGTGTTGTTAAGAAATCTACGTAAAAACAAATGTAGTGCGACAGATCAAGGTAATGCCAAGTGTTCGAGAATGAATCAGATGAATAAAATGCTGTAAATATAAGCGCCTGCTGGGGTAAGGGTCGTTCTTATCGAGCAACTTTTTCCCAAATATTCCATTTTTTTTTCCAAAAAAAAACTGGAAAATCAAGAAAAAACAGGATTTATTTGAAAATTTGGAATTTTAACAGAGGGCAAAATATTTGGAAGGCTTCGGATTCCAATATTTGGAAATTATTTATGGAAAATATGGAAGTCCTAAAAATTGCGCAAAAAAATAATTTGGAAATTTTGGGGAAAAGGTGCTCGATAAGAACGACCCTAACCCTTATAGGACTGGAGTCCCGTTTTGGGGACAAATTACTTATAATTAGAGTGGTTTGTCCCCACATCGGGACTGCAGTTCCTAAAAAAGGAGTCAATGTTTGCAGAGACCATTATTAAAAGTAAGGATAAAACAAAAAAAATGCAATACGTGAAAAAATCGCCAGAGCATACTGCCTGAGCGCCTGGCGGGGCAAGGTGTCAATAGTCGCGGAGACCTAAAATAAAATAAAAAACAATGATATTGAAAAACAGGGTTGTTGCCTGAGAACGCCGCAAACGCATTATTTGAAAAAGAGACAGAACATTTGTTTCGAGGGCCTGGCGGGTCAAGGCGTTAATGGTCGCGGATATGAAAAATAAAGAAGCGAGTTATATACGAAAAAAGAGGATTATGGCTCAGCCTGAGAAACCGAACTGCAGAATAAAAAAATGCAGTAGAAACGTATCCTGAGCTCCTGCCGAGGCAAGGCCTTAATGGTCGCGGAGACCAAAAATAAGACAAAGCGTAATATTTAAAAAACAGGGTTGTTGCTCAGCCGGACACACCCAAATGCATTCCAAAACATGTAAAACACACGTATATCCAGAGCGCCTGCCACGGCAAGGCGTCGGTGCTCAGCCTGAGCATCTAAAGGAGTACATAAAAATGTATAGCCAAGACATACTTCGGTCCAGAATGCCGTCAACTTTGTTTTCGACTCAATCTACAAAGAAACATACCCTCAAGGGTACGGCAAACCCGGTTGATACCCGGCAGAAAATATCCAAGAAACAGATTTAAAAAGCGTATGATATGATTGTTATTGCACGGCCAAGGAACGGGTTGGCGTGCTTATTCCACAAGTGTTTGTACAAACATGATAAAATGTTTGGCGGAATCAATAACAACTATCTAAGAACGATCGAGTCAATAGTAATGGTTCCATTCAGTATGATATGCGTATGATATGAGCAGTACTGAAGCCACAAACACTCGGAGTACAAGGAGTACCCGCAGTATCGGACTCCGAAATACTCCGAGTGCAAGCAGTATCGAGAGTGTTCATACCCGAAATACTCCGAGTACGAGCAGTATCCCGGAGTATCGAACCCCGAAATACTCCGAGTACACGAAGTACCTGAAGTATTTTATCTCCAATACTCCTTACTTTACTCCAAGGTGTGTGTAGAAAAATGATAAAATGTTTGGCGGAATCAATATTAAATCTCTAAGAACGATCGAGTCAATAGTAATGGTTCCATACAGTATGATATGCGTATGATATGAGCAGTACTGAAGCCCCAAATACTCGGAGTACAAGGAGTACCCGCAGTATCGGACTCCGAAATACTCCGAGTACAAGCAGTATCGAGAGTGTTCATATATGACCGAAATACTCCGAGTACGAGCAGTATCCCGGAGAATCGAACCCCGAAATACTCCGAGTACACGAAGTACCTGAAGTATTTTATCTCCAATACATCTTACTTTACTCCAAGGTACTCGGAGCATCTGTGCACACTTTTCGAAACATCCTTGCGTCACTCCCCAGGCACGTCCCGGAGGGGAACCTTTTACCATATTATATATTGATGTTATCATATTTTCCGATTTTAGAATTCACTCTAATTTATTCTGTTTCATTTCATGATTCGTTTTTTGTATCGTCTTTTTTTCTTATTTCTCGGTTCGGCTCGTGTCGTTTTGTACTCGTACCCAGTACGTTCGCATCTCACTTGCTTTACCCATTCATTTGCGTTTATTTTGTTTTGGTTTTCCTCTGTTTCACAGTCTGTGACCACAGAATTTGTATGCACTCGGCGGGGCTCGAACTCGCGATCTTGAAGCTTACAGGCTTCGTGGTTACCTGCTAGCCCACCGGGGCGACCGGTTATATATGGCCCAGGCTAGGAAGCTGTTACTCTCAGCTTCGCTTGGGTGGACGGAGGAATACCTTTTTAGGATGAATAATCGACAATGCAACGTTATGCTAGCTCTCGTGTTCTCGTACCCGGTACGTTGGCGTTTCACTTGCTATCTACGCGTATCTGTTTCACAGCAAGCAGTGAGGACAGACACTGGGTATACTGATGATGGACTACAGCAGAGTACTACTCATGTAGTTGGGTAGAAAGAACGGATTTAATGTGAAGACAACACACGCCGATGATGTATACATAGTGTGGTCTGCCAGGGTCTGCAGTTATTTGTTTACCGTAAATATCATACGAGTATGCTGTGTGGTCTGCGATTAACACGTAGTCAAGATGCGTGTACGCACCTTCCGATATTCCGCACCTTCCGATATTCCGATAAACTTTCGACATCTCAAATGATGAACGGTTCCAAATTCACGCCATGACAATAATATACGTAATTTCGACATTTTGAATTGAAAATAGATTAAAAATGACGTCACGAAACGCATGGGACGAACATTCTTGCGGAACAGAAAATGCGGATGTGTATGTTTAAATTTCGCAGAACTTTCGAAAAAGTAAATCGACACTAAAAGCGGCAGACTGTTGTTAATTGCCGATACAACACATAAATGCTGTTACCTTTTAGGATGAATAATCGGCAATGCAAAGTATCATACGTACTCGTATTTTTGGATGGTTGATAAATGAATACCAGCGACTTTGAAATTTCGTTTTTCACCGCGGTCTGCCGTGGTGTTTGATCATCAGAAACCGAAAGAAGAGGAGGAGGAGGAGACGAGGAGAAGGAAGAGGAGGAGGGGGAGAAGGAGGAAGGATGGGAGAGATAGAGGGAGGGAGGGAGGGAGGGAGGGAGGGGGGCGGGACGTCCATGGATGGAATCCAATTCCACTTGGAATTAGACACTATGGTCTGGGCGAGCGACTGCTGCTGCTCGACTCGCCACTCCGTTTGGGATGCTGGAAGCCAACCCTCACTACTTCACACACAGGGCACCCCATTAGGTATGGTTTGGACCATGACGATCGCCTCCTCGAGGGCTACCGACCTGTTGCGTGCGGTAGGGGCGTAGCAGTTTTGAAATAAATTCGGCCGTGGGGTACCCCAGACTGATTCCCATCGGACAGACAGACAGACAGACAGATTATCTGATTCCGTTCCTGAGACCACAAGTGTTCCACTTGTGGAATTACAATCGTGTAAGATCGTTGTCAACAGCGGGTAGGAATACATACATAATGAGTACGTACCACAGGTAATATTCAATATCAGATCCGAGACAAAAAAAAAGAAAGTGGTTGTGGGATTCGAACTCATGCGATTCAATATGTAGTCTGTCGTTGAGCACCTCACCTAAAATGTAATTTTGCAATTTGAAGGCGTGATTTACTTCTACTATACCTGGTACAGCAGTGATAATTTGTCCGAGAAAATATATTGCTCGTAGCGACGTATTAAACAGATTTTTTGTTTGTCCAAACTGCTGCTGCTTGCTGCTGTAGTTCCTGTACCTAAATGTACGGTGGATACTATTAATACTCCTGCTGTACAGTAGTACTACAGCAGTACTATATACGACCAGGTACTATTAATACTACTATTATAGTCTGTGCTGCTGTTGTAGTACACAGAGTACAGTATTCAGCCGAAATGATTGTTATCGTATTTATTGTACTTGTGTCCTCACTCGTATTCCCACGAGGTAAGGCGGAGGAGATGGAAGAAGCTAAAGACGACCTGCCCAAGGAGGTAGTCGAGAGTACGCGGTCACTTTCGGGAGTCCGAGCTATCAAACAAAAGAGCTACGACGTATGATATATGTATATCGAACCTCCCGGCAAGTACGTAAAAAAACGATATGCTGCTGGAACCAAACACCAAACAGATCCACAGTAGAAGAACGTACGTAGAACCTCGCTATATCTCGAATTTCCAAGAAACAACCACGAAATAATAAAGTAATCTTGCTGGTACTATTGATACTACTGCTGTGCTGCTGTTGTACGAGTAGTACACAGAGTACAGTATTCAGCCGAAATGATTGTTATCGTATTGTACTTGTGTCCTCACTCGCATTCCCACGAGGTAAGGCGGAGGAGATGGAAGGGGCTAAAGACGACCTGCCCAGGGAGGTAGTCGAGAGTAAGCGGCCACTTTCGGGAGTCCGAGCTATCAAAGAAAACAGCTACGACGTAAGATGTATGTATATCGGAGCTCCCGGCAAGTACGTAAAAAAAACGATATGCTGCATAGAACCAAACACCAAACAGATCCACAGAAAAATAACGTACGTAGAACCTCGCTATATCTCGGATCTCCAAGAAACAAAACCACGAGAAAATCTTGCTGCCTCAGAGGAACAACCTCGACATCCCGCACATAACCTTTCTGCCTCGAACAAAAAGTCTTGATGTCCCGCCGTCTCGTAAGAGCCCACAGATTGAAGGTCGCCGCGCTCGGCGGCGGCGCTTGACCCAAGAGGGCGCGCGGGCGGAAAGTGACCGGCGGAGGCTGAGGGGGGCGACCCTCGAGAAGAGCGGGCGAGAAAGCCCAAGGGCTCCGCATGGGTGCCGGCATTCGCATGCCGGCACCCCATGCCTCGGATAGGACATATACCTGGTACATCAGTTATTTGGTACCATCCTTATTATTTACGACAATGTGATGGCGCTCGCTCGTGTTTCGATATCTGGCGCCTACGTGCAGAATCAAGGCAATGCCAAGGGTTGCAGGAAGAAGGGACTACTTCGTGCTGGAATATTCAGTTCGCAACCTCATTTCTCAGTCTCAACAGTCAGTCTCAGAAATGTAATCAGTCGCGTTCGGTGTTCCCTGGATAGTCTCAGTCCTCGGGATAGTTTGTGAGATTTACGACAACAACAATCTGATGGCGCTCGCTCGTGTTTTGACATCTGCCACATATTACGTGCAGAATCAAGCAATGACAGGTGTTATTGCAGGAAAGAAACGCTACTGTAATTGCTGATACTCAGTTCGCAACTTCATTTCTCAGTCTCTGCCAGAAATGCACCAGTCGAGGTCCCGGTGGCGGGCTCAGTTTCAGTTTTGGCACGTGCGGCAAAAACACTTCGTGCCGAGCAAGCGGTTCCGCGTGGACATGCAAAGTCGAGATATTTAAAAGCTGGCAACAGGGGGGAAATCTCAATTCTTCTCTGACTCTCGTGTGTCTGAGCAGCCTCGTATCTACAGCACTGTACACTACAACAGTATTACTGCTGTACAGCAGTACGTACTACACAGGAGCACTCAGCAATACTATACCAGGTACACACCAGCTGCTCGCTACGTCGTACATACAGTACTCGTACCTGGTACTACTCGTACGTACTGCTGTTCGTTCTTGTACGTATTACAGCCAGGCACAGCAGTAATATCTCTACACTGAAAAATGAGCTACTATTGTACTGAATCCACCCGAAAAAAAAACAGCAAGGGCTCCGCATGGGTGCCGGCATTCGCATGCCGGCACCCCATGCCTCGGATAGGACATATACCTGGTACATCAGTTATTTGGTACCATCCTTATTATTTACGACAATGTGATGGCGCTCGCTCGTGTTTCGATATCTGGCGCCTACGTGCAGAATCAAGGCAATGCCAAGGGTTGCAGGAAGAAGGGACTACTTCGTGCTGGAATATTCAGTTCGCAACCTCATTTCTCAGTCTCAACAGTCAGTCTCAGAAATGTAATCAGTCGCGTTCGGTGTTCCCTGGATAGTCTCAGTCCTCGGGATAGTTTGTGAGATTTACGACAACAACAATCTGATGGCGCTCGCTCGTGTTTTGACATCTGCCACATATTACGTGCAGAATCAAGCAATGACAGGTGTTATTGCAGGAAAGAAACGCTACTGTAATTGCTGATACTCAGTTCGCAACTTCATTTCTCAGTCTCTGCCAGAAATGCACCAGTCGAGGTCCCGGTGGCGGGCTCAGTTTCAGTTTTGGCACGTGCGGCAAAAACACTTCGTGCCGAGCAAGCGGTTCCGCGTGGATATGCAAAGTCGAGATATTTAAAAGCTGGCAACAGGGGGGAAATCTCAATTCTTCTCTGACTCTCGTGTGTCTGAGCAGCCTCGTATCTACAGCACTGTACACTACAACAGTATTACTGCTGTACAGCAGTACGTACTACACAGGAGCACTCAGCAATACTATACCAGGTACACACCAGCTGCTCGCTACGTCGTACATACAGTACTCGTACCTGGTACTACTCGTACGTACTGCTGGTCGCGGCGGAAAGGACGGCGGGGAAGGGCAGCTCTACTACGTCGACAGCGAAGGGGCCAGGGTTCCGGGGCGCTACTTCTCTGTCGGGTAAGCGCAACCACCCGAGGCGCTCGTGTAGAAATGCCTCGTTGAGGTTTTACGCACAGTGTGGCCGCAACCGCCTCGGCTTGCAACTTAGGTTTTCCCCGCGTCGCAATGCCCCTTTAATCCCGATTATTAGACTGCTGAATTGGCTATTTACTTATTCAGAAACGGCCATAACTCCCCCCTACATTTTCTTCTTCATCCCGAAGGGGTCCGCGGTGGACGGAGTCAGGTGCATCGTTATTGTTGTGTGCTGTCGAGATTCGAGCTGGTCCAGCAAAGAGCGTAACGCTAAATTCGTACCCATTTTTGGGGTTTAGTTTTTGCAAATTTCGACCTGACATTTGGTGTGAGGACACTTCTTCATCGTCATATAATATGTAACCCATTTTGTTTTTTTCTTCCAAGCATGCACCTTCAAAAAAAAATTGTTGATGCGGGGGGTTAAGGCGGTGTCGATAAACATCCAGCCGGTATTTTGGCCGAGATATAGGCGAAAATAGGAACATGAGCATAGAATATAAAGGTGCATGCTTAAATGTCTGCCCAAAAGCGCCTCAAATCACGTGTCAAGAGTTCAAGTCGACACTCGAAAAATTGGATCCCGAGACGAGACTTTTGTGTCCCTCATCGTAATATCTTAAGTTTGTACGGGAATATTGTGCACGCGATAACTCCGGACAGAAACGAATTAGGCGATGGCGAATATATCGATCGTTTTGCCAAACTTCAAGTAAGTATGTTCAGCTCGTAATGCAGTTCAGTTGGGATGATACGCGGCGCTCCTGCACAGGATTGAACATCTAAAGTATTTGTATAAATAAGTTCTATTTCCTATTTCCAATCTCCCTTCCAATCGACCGTCGTCGAGGGTGTAAGTAAATATGTATAAATAAATACGACGAATGTATATAGACTATGCATAATATTTTTCCAAGTTAAGTACAGAAAATAATAAATATGAGTTTTGTTGTCGACCGACGGATTATCCTTTTAATAGTCATGGGCTCTACCGACGTTTATTTGCCACAAGAGGCAAGAGTACAGGAGAGAGATAGATGCTCACTTTCGAGTACCTCAGCTTGACGTGCATAGCTGCGCCGGGCACAGCAGAGGTACACGATATTGCCCACTGCCAAGTGGTAGGCCTAGTCGAGGCCTACCGTGTGGTTTTCTGCAGCAGCAGCGACTGGTGGCGGACGGCGTCTTCGGCGCAACACGGGCAAGGGTTACGAGCGACATTTCCCGGTACGTGCACAATGATGTAGGCAGCGCCCGAAGCGAGAGTCGAACAGCAGTCAAAACGGATGGACCTGGACCCGACAAGGGACTAGCTACTCGGTGCTAAGAGCTGGCTTGTCGATTCAGAGACAGCGAGCATCGAATGTGTTGTCGAATCACGTGGCGATATCAGCACGCCGTGCGATAGCGCCATATCAATACCTAGCACCTGGTACTGGGTACCCGGATCGTTCGCCCGACTACGAGTATTGCTCCGATTGTCGTGATCACTCCCACGTGACTCTGCTGCTCACGTGTACGTTGTATGTACGTGACTGCTGTTTAATGCTGTTTGCTGGTGACGTTTACGTTGTACGTAACTCTGATAATCACTGTGCTTGTGTGTGAATAGATGATCGTGGTAAGCCCACAACAAGAAATAAGCGGACACTTACAGCAGTGGCATCTGCCGCACGCTGGGTGTAATAGGCCGCATGCTCGTATTTATAACGTCTTTATACAACGACACGCATCGTCGGCACCATGATACCGGTGTACTTGGTATAGCACGACATAGAGTGGCGGCTGATTGAATCGTACCTTCCTTCGCTTCAATACGCGCGGACACACCTGGCGGTGAACATGCAGCTTGCAGGATACTGCTGCAAGTCAAGACAAAAAAACGTGAATATATACGTACCAGCTACAGCGTACTGCTGCACGTATGTATATACATACAGTAGATATATATATAAACCTATCTATTCTTTCACGATTAGAGGTCCGTAGTTACTCGATGCTCTTTGTCCGTACAGACCAACTGATACACAGCTCTTTGCAAACAGACCTTTTGTTTCGCAACCAGCCCTTCAAACAGGCCAACTGAGCTCTCCGCAAACAGCAACTGACGTAACAGCCAAACTGACGTATTGTACTGACGCCACTCTCACGTACTTACCAACATCCACTCACATCACTCACACCCACCCACCCAACCACCGACCCACCCACCCGACCCACGTACCGTACGTACGCACCAACCGATCGACACCACACGCACCAATCGATCCATCCACGTCCACTCTACAACAGCCACTAACAACAGAGTGTAATATCAACAGCAGCACAGTACGCACAGCAATAGTAATAGTAGTAGTCTTATATAACCCATCTACAGCAGCATTAACAACAACGCAGCAGCAGCAGCAGTCCAGCAGTACGACTCGTACGTACGTACAGCGGACACAAATAAACACCGGCATGGATGCGCAGCCCTTGTACGTACAGCAGTGTAAACAAAACGCCGGCATGGATGCACAGCCCTTGTACGTACAGCAGTGCCCTTTTTATTTATTGTTTTTGGTCGATTTTTTTACGTCTGGCCTTTTTATCTTGAAATTAGTGTAAAAGTGGCTAACTCGCGAGTTATGGGCCGATTTCGATTTTACCGAAGTTCTGGAGATCCATATTTTCACATCTGGGGGACTCTTTAGGAAAAAATTACTTGATTTTAGTATGACCAGGAAAATTCTTGATTTTAGTGTGGATATTTTGTATATCTTGAAATTAGTGTGATTTTGGACCCGGGCCGCAAAACCCTGCGGGTAGATGTCGGTTGGGCTGTTTGCATATTACGT
>MEHQ01003545.1:218524-331396 GCA_008828725.1 Saccharina japonica | reverse complement strand
AAAAAGACAGAAGCAACAAACTGCACTGCTGCATCTTCATCTAAAGCCGAGGAGTGCGGACGAAGCGTTTATTGTGTAGACGAAGAAGGAAACTAATAACAATAAACATTGTGCACGTAGATATATACGAACTCTCGTTTTATGTTTTACCATGCTGCCACCTGCTGGTCGAACATTTACGTACAGTACCTCCTACATCATTATAATAGTACGTACTTCTATGCCGGTGTCTTCTCTCCTTCGTGTTGCTTCGCCCGTGCAGCAGTTATCTGTTCTCTTGGGCAGCATGCTTTTCTTCTAGGGGTGCTTCTGACTCCGTGCATTTCATAATTCGTTTTATTGTCTTTTCGTCCTTACTCTTTGGTTTGCTCGTGTCGAGTGTTCTCGTATCCGGTAAGTTGACTTTCACTTGCTTTACCCATTCATTTACGTTTAATTTGTTTGGTGTTTTCTCTGTCTCACAGTCTGTGACCACATAATAATTTGTATCGCTCTAAGATTAGGGATCAGGACAATGGGTGTATGTGATATGACTGGCCATACCATTACATGTACTGCTGCAGTTAGGTTGTAAAACGCATTACAGGGTACAGTAGAAAGAACGGGTTTCCCGTGAAGACAACACACACTGCTGTTTTATACATATATAAGTAGTGGTAGTCCCGAACTATGCCAGGGCAGGGCCGGTATAGCGAACAAAAACAATAACACAAAAAATAACTGGGCCACGACCCACCGCTATAACGGATCCATTGATCAGGTAAATTGACACACAAAATATGCCGGCATCCACGCGGAGCCCTTGTAGCAGACAACACAATACAAACAAAAAAACGGGCCGGCCACGACGAACAGGTACGAACGCAGTCATCCACGTACGAACCGACCCACCCACACCGACCCACCGACCCACGTACGCACCAACCGATCGACACACTCACCAATCGATCCATCCACCCACTACAACAGCCCACTACAACAGTAGTGTGAATACACAGCAGCACAGTACGCACAGCAGTAGTACAGACAGTAGTAGTAGTAGTAGTAGTAGTAGTAGTAGTAGTAGTAGTAGTAGTAGTAGTAGTAGTAGTAGTAGTAGAGTAGTAGTAGTAGTAGTAGTAGTAGTAGTAGTAGTAGTAGTAGTAGTAGTAGTAGTGTAGTAGTAGTAGTAGTATGGTAGTAGTAGTGAGTAGTAGTAGTAGTAGTAGTAGTAGTAGTAGTAGTAGTAGTAGTAGTAGTAGTAGTAGTAGTAGTAGTAGTGGTAGTTAGTGTAGTGGTAGTAGTATGGTAGTAGTAGTAGTAGTAGTGTAGTGGTAGTGGTAGTGGTAGTAGTATTGGTGCTGCTGCAGCTGCTGCTGTGCATTATGTTGACGCTGTGCTGCTGGCGAGGTAACCCGTTTTTCTTGCGTCGCCTTTACTATATTAAGACCACTCCGTAGGAAAGCCTTGTAATATATACACATATATTGCGCGCTCGAAGTATCCCACTCAGCTTGCAAAGATGAGTTTCGGAAAAATCTCCTTTCTATTTTTTTCTCAATATACATATACGTCGTATTGTACATATGATATATATGCACGTACCACATGAGGTACTATTAATAGGCACCAGCGCGGCACGTACAAAATACATATACGAGTACGAGGGTACAGATAAATATGTGCAACATACTGCTGCACCCATATAGGTGCTCGGCACCAGCGCTCGACATACAAAAATACGTATGTACATACGTATAAAAATACATATTGTATACATATACATATTAATATGTACTGGGCACCAGCGCTGCACGTATCAAACACATACATATGTGCAGCATACTGCCGCACATACAGATGTACAACAGGTGCTGGGCCACAGAAACGATTTCGTGCGGTACCATGCTCCACCTGGCGAAGGCCAACGCATGGGCGGTATCCACCCTCGTCCACGCCAGCGCATGGATAGTACCCGTACCTGTTAACGCCAATACATGGATTCATTGACGTTAACGTACCACCTTCGTCCAGGCCGGCGCGAGGATAGTACCCCTTCCTATCCATGCCGGGCATGGGGGGCACGCGATGTATCCACAGTCGCCTAGTTGGAATGCATGAACAGAACCCACACGCGTATATGCCGGTGCATGGATAGTCCCTTTGTCCATGCCGGTGCATGGGCAGTAACCTAATTTGGAAGGCATGAATAGTACCCACCCATGTTTGTGCCGGTGCATAGATAGTCGTAACCCAATTTGGAATGCTCACGTGCCGGTGCATAGATAGTACCCCACGTCTACGCCGGTGCATAGATAGTACCCCACGTCTATTCCGGTGCATATATAGTACCCCACGTCTATGCCAGTGCATAGATAGTATCCCACGTCTAAGCCGGCGCATAGATAGTGCCCCACGTCTATGCCGGTGCATAGATAGTACCCCACGTCTATGCCGGTGCATAGATAGTACCCCACGTCTACGCCGGTGCATAGATAGTACCCCACGTCTATGCCGGTGCATAGATAGTACCCCACGTCTATGCCGGTGCATAGATAATCCCCTCGACCATGCCGGTGCATAGATAGTACCCCACGTCTATGCCGGCGCATATATAGTACTCCACGTTTATGCCGGTGCATAGATAGTCCCCTTGATCATGCCGGTGCATGGTTAGTACCCCAATTTGGAATGCATGCATAGTACCCACCCACGTATATGCCGTTGCATAAACTGTAACCCAATTTTGAATGCATGCATAGTACCCACCCACGTAAATGCCGGTGCATAGATCGTACCCCACGTCCATGCCGGTGCACAGATAGTACCCCATGTCCATGCCGATGCAAGGATAGCACCCCACGTCCATGCCGATGCATGGATAGTACCCACCAATGTCTCTGTCTAATACCCTCCACCGTCCCGCGCCGTCCCGTCGCGTTCCACTGTATTAAAAAAAAGGAGTCGGAGGATCGAGGTAAACGACCATGACTGACAGCGACGGGGATGTCGTCACCCTAAGGCAGGAGATGGTAAATGAGATGGCTCAGATGAAAGAGGCCTTCCGGAGAACTGTCAACGACATCGTCGACACCACCTGCAGACCTCACTCCGGGGGGAGCGCCGACGGCGGCGGCAGGGTCGGCGGGCATCCCGGCGTCTCCGCGACCGGAGCCTCCTTGCCGGGTCACCGCCTCTCCAGCACTGCTTTGCTTGGTCAACCACCCGGGAGCCTCGTCGCCGGGGTCCCTGGTCCGCTTGTTCAGCCACCCGGGAGCCTCGCCGCCGGGGTCGCTGGTCCGGTTGGTCAGCCACCCGGGAGCCTCGTCGCAAGGGTTCCTAGCCCCGCCGGCGGTCACGCCGGAGTAGGCACGCTCGGGCAGCCGTTCGGGGGCCCGACCGTCGGCGCCCTCCCACCGACCTCCGGCCTCGTCGGCCACCCTGCTGTGGGGGGCACGCATGTCTACGCTGGCCTGCCCGGACAAGTGGGCGGGCTCACCGTTGACCCGGGAGGGGGGGTTGGATACGGCGGTTCTCTGGGAGGTGCCGCAGCTACTGGTGCCCTCCCCGGGCAGGCGGGTGGGATCGCCGGGGCCTCGGGGGGGATTGGATACGGTGGTAGTCTGGGCGGCGCCTGGGCCTTCGGCGCCTCCTACGGATTGGCGAGCGGGATCGCCGGGGGCGCTGGGGGGGGACTCAGCTTCGGCGGTGCCCCAGCGACCGGCGCCCCCTACATTTCCCCCTACGGACAGCCGGGCGGGCTCGCCGTGGGTCCAAGGGGGGTCGCTTACGGTGGTGGCCCGAGCGGGGTCGGAGCCACCAACCCCCTATTGAACCCCCTCGGCCACGCAGCCCACGACGAGCGGGGCACGCCGGCGGCCGGCCAGACCATGCACGACACAGCCGGCAACCAGTTTACGCCGCTCGGCAAACAGGTATCGAAGATAATGACCAGTCGTGTGGTGGCATCGTGGGGGCATCCCACGACCCGACTGTGGCAGGTCATCTGCGGGGGCCGCCCGACGTCGATGCAAAAGGCGGCGGTAAAAGGGTACGTGGGGAACACAGTGGACATCTCGGCTGGCGTCCACACCATGCTCGAGGCGCTGGACGGTATCAATTTCCTGGTCTTCGTGCCGCGGGGGGGGGCGGACATCAGCCTTCCGTTGTCGCAGCACCTCAGCATCCTTGGGCACGCGATCGTGACGATCGCGATTCGCGGGTTTCCGCAGGAACCGGGTAAACTCCAAGCGGCAAGCGCTCGCGTTAAACTGCTTCATCAAGCTTTCAGCGCAGGGGCCAAGCTCCTACACGATCACGTTATGGAGCACTTCGCGATCGCCGACAGGAAGGAGAACCGGGACAGACTGGCGAGCCTGGTCAAGAAGGACTTGGAGCAGTTCACGCTGGACATACGGGCCGTCTCCGACGTCTGTGGACACCACTGGTCCTACCCCCCGCCGGTGAATAATTTCCCGAGCATCCCGGTGCCGCAGTGGCCTCGCCTAACCGCGTACGTTTCGTTTGGCGGCCTCATCAATGCCGACGTCCAGCAACCCCGTCTCGCCCCCACCACAGCGACCGATGCCCAGGACGGCGTGTGCCGGCAGTGGATGAAGAGTGGGAAATGCCGCTTCGGCGACTCGTGCGCGTACACGCACGTTAATCAGCCTCGCGCGGCGGGCACTGGCGTCAAGCGCCGGGCGGGTGCCGGGAATAGGTCTGCCGGCGGCGGCGTCGCCGACGGCAGCAGTGCCGCGGCGGAAGCCCCGGCCAAGAAGACCAAGGGCAAGTGCAGGGCCGGGGCAGCCGGTAGCGGCGGCGGCAACGGCGGCGGAAGCAGCAGCGGCGGTAGCGGCGGTGGCGGTGGCGGCCGCAGTCGGGCGCCGAGCGCGGGGGCCTCCACCCGCTCCTCGGCGGCCAGAGCTGGTGAATAGGGGGACGGGCCTCGCCCCTTAGCGGGGTTGAGGCCGATCATTAGGCGTACGGAAGTGGCAGCGCGAGATGCACAGAGCGTACGTCCAGGATCGGCGTTCGTTGCGGGCCCAGGTGGGACGGGTACACCAAACGTGACGGGTATTTTGAACCAGTGTGTGTCGCTGTTGCAAGATATGCCGCGTGTAGCATCGCAGAGTAGTGCGGTCAGGTTGGAGGTCATGGGCCAAGTGGCTGAGTGGTATACACATTTTTTTCGGGCGAATGATTACCGGTCTGAGTGCATGCAGGCCATCGAAACAGCCCTGGACGTTCCGCGTGTGAAAGCAGCTAGGATTCGTTTTTGGTTCGGTCGACAAAAAGGGTTCCCTGGAGTGGAGCAGTTGGCGGCTATCACTGAACACGGTGCCCCCGTTCACGTCGAGGGGGGTTCGGACATCGGCGCGGCCTTGGCCTACTCAAATCATCGCAGTGTAGCTCCACACTCTGTCAGTATCCTCGCTAAGATTTTTGACGACGTACGGTTCGGGAGGGCGTTCATTTTTCCGCGCCGCGAGGCACATATTATCCCAAACCTGCGGGTGTCTCCACTGGCCGTGGTCGTATCTCCATCAAAAATTCGGATTATAGACGATTTGACGTTTCCGGTATCTTCGTCCGCACGTAGTGTCAATGCTGACACCGATTTCACGAAAGCTCCCCCCGTGGCTTTAGGCCGCGTGCTGCGAGATATTATTTGGCGCATCCTGTACCTACGCCGAGAGTTCGGACCGCACGCACGTATCGTTTTGAGTAAGATTGAAGTCACGGAGGCATTTCGCCAGGTTAGCGTACAGTGGGCTGGGGCACCCATTTTTGGGTACAGTTTTCGCGATTGGGTCGTGGCCGACCGTCGGCTGCAGTTTGGGTGGCATATTTCGCCGGGGTTCTTCTGTTTGCTTTCAGCAGCTCTTAAGCATGCACATTGCCACACGTCGTACGGCGACGCCGTCGTCATGAAGCAGGGGAGTGACGCAACACAGCATGTCGTGGTTACCCCGCCAAGAGCAACCGGCCGGCATGCCCCCCCGCCCCCTGGCTGTCGGACCCCCCGCGGACAAGGGGGGGGGAGGCATAGCCCGTTTTTCGTACGATACTACGTAGATGACGGAATATTGGTGGAGGTTCAGTGGTGGTCCGATGGTCGGCGCTGCAGACGCGCGTCCGCATCGCTGGCGTCGGACCATTTTCGGCTCTTTGGGGGGAGACGCTCAAAGGACCCCACCCTGCTGTCTCCTCATAAGATTTCGCCTTGGGATACCACTTTGTGCGTTCTAGGGTGGGATGTTGATACCGTGGCAATGACTATCTCCGTTCCCGTCGAAAAGATGGAGCGACTTCGCGACACACTAAGCGAGTGGCCTTCGAACCGCGAAGCGGCATCCGAGGCGGAGTTACGCTCGCTTATCGGCCGTCTATTGCACCTGTGTGAGGTAGTGCGAACTCTTCAGATCTTCCAAGGTATATATCCGGAACAACGCGGAGGACGCTAATATAGTGTCTCGTAGACTATCAGAGTCTGGGAAGATAGGGCAGAGGCAGCCAGGCCAAGGTACTGTATGGGGCCAAACACCGTAGTATCGATGCGACCTCGGGGTTGGGGTATGTCAATGGTTTCTACCATTGGGGGTCTCGGTCGTCCGAGACTGCGTGTGTTAGGGCCCCGGCCAGTCGGCTGGGGGGGGGGGTACTAGAACGAGAAGCAGCGGCCGGTGTCGCGCGCTCTGTACTACGCCAGTGGACCCCCCTCTCCCCCCGACGTCGCAGAGAATAATAATAACATGACAATTCGAAGGATATACAACAAAGCATAATATTTCCAAGTTAAAGTACAGAAAATGAAGAAATATGAGTTTTGTTGCGACCGACGGAATTATCCTTTTAATAGTCATGGGCTCTACCGACGTTTATTTGCACAGAGGCAAGGTACAGGCGAGAGAGATGCTCATCCTTTCGAGACCTCAGCTTGACGTAGCTAGCTGCGCCGGGCACAGCGAGGTACACGATATTGCCCACTGCCGAGTGGTAGGCCTAGTCGAGGCCTACCGTGTGGTTTTCCTCCCGCCCACCCGCCCCTTTCTTCTTTCGAAGGTAGGTGGAAAGGAGAGGCCATACGCGGTGTTGGTCACACCGCATATATATATATATTATTGTTATTGTTTGCGATTGACTGGTAGCGATTCCGGGGTTAACTAGCGGGGTATGTCAATGGTTTTCTACCATTGGGGTCTCGGTCGTCCGAGACTGCGTGTGCTAGGGCCCCGGCCAGTCGGGGGGGGGGGGGGGGCTCCCGGGTACTGGAACGAGAAGCAGCGGCCGGTGTCGCGGCTCTTGTACACGCCAGTGGACCCCCCCCTCCTCCCGACGTCGCAGAGAATAATAATCACATGACAATTCGAAGGATATACAACAAAGTACATCTTATACGTATACTATATGTCTATACACCCATGTGTATAATCTACCATGCGTGATTCACATGTATACGTTGCTCGCATACATCAATACCTGTAGAGTCAGCCGCAACAATGATAAAAGAAATTGAGTTAAAATACATATATACATTTACAAGGCTTTCCTACGGAGTGGTCTTATAGTAAGGGCGACGCAAGAAAATGGGTTACCTCGCCAGCAGCAGAGCGACGACATAATGCACAGCAGCAGCAGCAGCAACAGCAACAGCAGCAGCAGCAGCAGCAGCCGTAGCAACAGCGGCACAGAAGCAACTACACTGCTGCATCTTCAACTAAAACCGAGGAGTGCGGACAACGCGTTTAGACAAAGAAGGAAACAAAAAATAAAAAACATTGTGTACGTACGTACGAACTCTCGTTTTAGTTTTTATCATGCTGCCGCCTGCTGGTTAAATATGTACGTACATCTATGCCGGTGTCTTCCTCTTCTTCGTGTTGCTTCGCCTGTGCAGCAGTTATCTGTTCTCTTGGGCACGCGTGCTTTTCTTCTAGGGGCGCTTCTGACTCCGTGCATCCTTTGTATTCTGTTTCATCTCATAAATCGTTTGATTGCCTTTCTGTTCTTACTTCATGGCTTGGTTCGTGTCGTTGTGTTCTCGTACCCGGTACGTTGGCATTCCACTTGCTTTACTTATTCATTTGCGTTTATTTATTAATATCATCATTTTTGCTATCCGACAATGTGCAGCATGAGCTTCAACGTTGATCACTCATAACATTAGACACCTTTCAAACTCGGCATTCACGCATTATCTGAATTTGTGGATTTTGAAATCGAATATTTTTTTTGAAGACGAAGAACCCGATTTGAAAAGTTGTTTCAAAGTCATTCATAGGTAAAGTGCTTGGTCGTTATCCAGGTAAAGTTCCTTCGTTGTGTATAACCAGATATTCATAAAGCCGTCCCAGGTATGATACCTGGTATGTGAGAACAGCCGCACAGCAGCAGCACAGCTGACTCGGCACAGCAGCAGCAGCACAGCAGCAGCAGCAGCAGCACAGCAGAGTAGCAGTAGCAGCGCCGCCGACGCCGGCGCGGCGGAGGCGGCGGCGGAGGCGGCGGCGGCTGCACAGCCATTTTTTTTTCACAGCTGTTGTGGGAGCAGCAGCAGCAGCAGCAGAAGCAGATAGGCGAGAGGCCATAAAACCAAAAGCAAATAAATGGTACCTGGTAAACTCCTACTCGTATACGAAGTACGTACACATACATGTTTTGGCCTCATGCTCCCCTATATAGCTGTTCTGTGCCGCAGCCGCACGAACCGGCACCTCCACCGCCGCCGCTCCCGCCGCCGCCGCCGCCGCTGCTGCTGCTGCTGCTGCTACTGCTGCTGTGGTGGTGGTGGAGGTGGTGCTGCTGCTGTGGCCCTACTGCGGTGCGTTGCTGCACTTGACTGGCCTCCGCGTGTGTCTATCCACAAAACGCAAAACGCAAACAAAGTCTGTTGCCAGTTCTGCTCCGTGATACATCGCGGATCATGTTCCACGTACGAGATGCATCGACTATTGTCGAGAGCAGCCACAGCAGCACACCAGTAGCACCAGCAGCAGGGTTGGTGGCAGTGGCGTCGCGGCAGCGGCGGCGGCCAGCTCCCGTTTGGATAGTCGGGTTGTCAATTCGTGTCTGCAGAGCTTGTTCCACAATACGGTATGCAGCAGCAGCAGCAGCAGCAACAGCAACAGCAACAGCAGCTGCTGCTGCTGCTGCTGCTGTGTTGGCCGCGGTCGTCGGAGGGAGGAGGCGGAGCCTTCTCTCAGCGACTAGAACACCGTGCCGAGTGAGCCCTCGCGTCCATCGCACTGCCTCCTTGAACATTCGACCCGCGCTGGGTGCCTTGTTGTCAACTCCACGGATCGATTCGAATACACTCCAATTGGCAAAAATAATCACCTAAATTCTACGTGAGGGCCGGTTTTGCCCCTCACGTAGAAAAAGCGTGAATGGCTCTTCCCCAAAGATCCAGGGAGAACAAAATGCATGAATTCGAAAAAAAAATGAAAATTGTTTCAAAGTCGTTCACGCATGTTTTTGCGAATTATTTTTCAAAAGTACTATGAATGCCGAGTTTGAAAGGTGTCTATTCCCGAAAGCAGAAAACAACGGAAACAAAGGAAACCTATGCGCAAAGTCTAAAATACTTTTATGTCTACTTTTGAGTTTATTTTGTTTTGTTTTTTCTCTGTCTCACAGTCTGTGACCACAGAATTTGGATCTCTCTAGGATTAGGAATCAGGACAGACGATGGGTGTACTGATGTATTATAGTCGGGTCGTAAAACGCATTACAGGGTAGGAATAACGGGTTTAATGTGAAAACAATACACACCGCTGTTTTACACATATAACTACTCATAGTGGTACCCCGAACTATGCCAGGGCGGCGCCGGTATATAATAGCGGACAAAAACAAAAAAACACCAAATAATAACTGGACCACGATCCACACCCTATAACGCGATCCACTGGTCAGGTAAATTGACACTATATGCCGGCATCCACGCGGAGCCCTTGTAGCAGACAAAAATAAGACATTAGCCCAAAATAGGTATACCTACGCACTTTGAGCCATTTATAGGTACACTGCGTAATGTAAGCCGGAAACGGCTTCTGGGCCCGCCTGATATTGGGCCTGCGCTCCATTGTACCTACAAATGGCTCAATGTGCACAGGTATACCTATTATTGACTACTCAATGTGCGTATCACCTATTTTTGGCTTCAACTGTACCTATAAATGGCTCAAACGACCACTTTTTGGCAACTGATATATAGACAGACGGCCACACATTCACCCACATTTGCTACGAGTGGAATGTTGTTCCGGACCGCGCCAACGGCTGTGAAACTTAGACCCTCGAAACCGAATGGTATAACTCTGTACACGTATATAATATAACAAAGTTTCTCCTACTATATGCTGCAATACAGTATGTATATTGTACTTTCAGCATAACGGCATGAAAACACTCGTCATTGTTGTTTCTCCGCATCGTATACATGTGTGTGCGTAGGAGGGGTGCCGTACTGAATACGTATGCATTGATCGCGGTACGATTTCTCGCGTGTAGGTAATGCGTGATAACTCCGCAGTGTCAGTGGTTGTACTGGTACGGTCAGCTGGTTGACAGTCCCGGCATATGATGTGGCCGCCTGTCTATATTTCAGTTGCCAAAAAGTGGTCGTTTGAGCCATTTATAGGTACAGCTTTAAGTCAAAAATAGGTGATACGCACATTGATTAGTCAATAATAGGTGTACCTGCGCACTTTGAGCCATTTATAGGTACAATGGAGCGCAGGCCCAATATCAGGCGGGCCCGGAAGCCGTTTCCGGTGTACATTACGCAGTGTCCCTATAAATGGCTCAAAGTGCGTAGGTGTACCTATTTTTGGCTATGCCAAGAACAATACAAGACAAAAAAACAGCGCCGGCCACGACGAATAGGTACGAACGCAGTCACCCACGTACCAACCGACCCACCCACACCGACCCACCCACCCACGTACGCGCCAACCAACCGATCGACACACGCATCAATTGATCCACCCACCCACTACAACAGTAGTGTAAAAGCAGTACACAGCAGGACAGTACGTACAGCAGTAGTGGCAGTAGTAGTAGTAGTAGTAGTAGTAGTATTCTAAATCCCTTTAGGGTTTAGTTTCTGTTTCGGCTCTGACATACCTCTATATTTTCTTGATCGCAGTTATTTGACCGTGATTATCTGACCGCCGTTATCTGTCGCCGCTTTTTTTACCGCTTTTCGCCGCCGGCGAACATCCGGCCTCGAGCAAGCCGCGACAAGCCACGACCGCGAGCTCGCGGCGGTGGCTTCGCGCATGTCACCCCCCGCTCCCTGGGAAGTCTCGTGCATCTGCTCGGTAACCTCGGCAAGGAACCGCGCTCCCCGTGAAATAGTAAATAGTAAGAAATCGTTATTCACTCGATTAAAGACAACTGTTGATTGTTCGTTTTCACGCTTGATGGCTACAAATAATCGTCACCAAACCTTGATATTCGACATGAATATATTATTTCCGAACCTTGATTATAATCATCATGACTCATTGTGACTGTCGTTCGATAAATCTGTTCGTTTTGTGCTCCTTCCTGTGCTCGGTGTTACGAGTATAGAAAGTTTATAATATGACATTTGCTGGTTGAATTTTCGTGAGCATCTATCATAGGTGTGCCTGATATTTGTCTAAACAAAATCTGTCTTGACCCGTAGCTCGACACGACCACGAGAGTCGGCGATCGCTGGCGTCTAGAGGGGGGGTCGGGAGGACCGAACTGGTTGGTTTCGTTCCTAGGCTGTGCGTGGTGATGGATTCACGGCCCGAGAGGATACGGGGGTCCAAGCCGGATGTTCGATTCGTCACCGATCGCGTGTGCGAAAATATGAGGACATTTTTGTTATAAAAAATACTTTCAACGGGTGAGATACTTCCAGAAAGCTATTCGGAAAAAAAAACAAGCATCCTTCAAAGCTCGAGCGAAGACACCATCCAGCGGGCGAACGAGCGCACCGCGCCTTACGAACGGCGGCCGACCGGACTGTCAGATACAAAGGGTGGGGGAAGCGTAACGTGGGCGGATTCGATAGTGACACGGCCAAGAAATGCTCCATCGACGTAGGCGGCTTTTCGAGATCATCACCTGTAACACAAACAAAATACACGAGCTTGCTCGAGTACTCGGATGTACGACCACACGTGACACGTGCAGCAGTACCGTTAGATGGGAGTTCCAATACAAACCCGGTCCCAGTGACGTATTTTAGGGAAGTCGCTGGAGTACTTGTAATAAACAGCAGTACTTGGAGTAGGAGCTAAAATGACTGAGTACTCGCGAGGACCGGTACTGCTGTACTCGTAGTAGGCTTGCCATTGCACCTTGTAGTCCTCTACTACATACTGCTGTGATTTGTGCTTCCGTCTCCGGGTTGTTCGGGTCAGTTTCTTTCAAGATACTGTTGTAACATTGCGTCGTAGGTTAAATCGTATATAGTTTGGCATCAATGAGGCCTCCTGCTGCGACCAGCCGGAGACGCTCACCCAGGGTTACTACTCCCGCGTTGATTGCCTAGCAATCAACGCGGCACCTCGTCGCAGAGAGTAGGTACCCCGGTAAAAAAAACACTAACAAAACTGATGTCGTTGTCGACGGTACAACCTGGCTACCAACGATGGGCGGGCGGGATGGTCTGTTTTCTCTCCTAGCCTCTTTTTACTTTGTCGTGCTGTTGTAGAGCTGTCGCCCCGGTGGGCTAGCAGGTAACCACGAAGCCTGTAAGCGTCAAGAAAGCGAGTTCGAGCCCCGCCGAGTGCATGCTCATAGGCACTTTTTCTCGCAAACAATATCTTGACTAGCAGAAAGCGCGAGAGCGTGAGTTAGCAAAATTCGATGAAAGTCGACGAGCGTTGGGAAGGCTGAACCCTCTGCGCGATAAAAATGAAGGCAAGAACCGTAGTGGGGGAGGAGGGAGAGGAGCCTACTTTGTGACCCTGGATCTGAGTTACGACTAGGGAGGGAGAAGGACGGAAGTGCGAAGATAATAAATGGGATGGAAAAAAAAAAAAAAAAAAAAAAAAGAGCTGCGATATCGCTCACGGAGTGAAACTCAATCACTGTCTCCCAGTACAGCAAAGAGGCTTTTCTAAACAGGGGATCTGCCCTGCGGGCTTCGCCTCTTTTCTGTGTCAGATTACTGTTGTAACATTGCGTCGTAGGTTAAATCGTATATAGTTTGGGATCAATGAGGCCTCTCTGCTGCGGCATGAGATCACACCCATACTTGTTGACCTTTCTCTGATCTCAATGACGTCGCTTGTTTGACTCTTATCCTTTCTGCGGGTTTTTTCTCTTCCTAATTGTCCCCAAACTTCTAGCCTAGCTGCATATGGGTTGTGCTACCGTTGGTTGTCCCGTGGGAAAGTCGTGTGCGAGTTTTTCGAACCCCTCCGACAGTGATATGGCGCTTAGGTATGCCATTGGAGTGTGAGGCCCCCAGGAACGCGTCTAGTCGGTGTGGAGCCTTTCGGGGCGTGTCTTCGTGCGGTTCTTCCGGAACTAACATACGCTCACTTCGTCTTTGAAGGGCGACAGCCGCGGAGCTTTTATGTGGGTGGTCTCGCCACACTACCTTTTCCCAGATATCGCAGCCCGCAACCCGTCGCCGTTACCATTCGCTTTCGCCTAGAGGATCACGCATAACGTCTGCCACAGTCGGCGTATTCTCTACGTCTCGCTTGGTCCTCGCCCCCCCATCCCATTCGTTCCTCGACGTTCGGAAGTGGGGAAGATGGGAACGAAATCCTACTTCTCGGTGCCTCCGCGTTAGGGTCACGTGCCATACGTTGGCGGACCTCTGTTACACTTGATACGGCACGGTGTACACATGTATCTGTTATAGCAAGGAATTACGGGCACCTGAGTTGAACGGTGCACTACTCGATACATGTGTCGCTATGTACTTGAAGCAAACGTAGTTACGATGCGACTGTGACCAGACGAACCCGCCGAGAGACAAGGCGGACGTGAGGGCAATCAATTGCAACGACACTTCGGATTGACGGTCTATCAGTAGCATGTATACATTTTCCGTACAGTTTCTACCACGTGGGACATACCTGAAACATTTGTCGATTATATGTGAGAGAGACTTGATTGGTCAATATAAGTGTCATGGATGCAAAGGATTCTGGTTCGTGTTGCCGGAACGTCCGCTTGCTGTTTGTCTGCGCGTGTCTCAACGTGTTCGAGTACGCGCTCGAGAGCTCGCATGTATACGCCATATGCGTGGTATGTATATTGCTTGGCCACTACATACCGGTATATATATATCCTAACTGTATACTCGTACGAAGTATATAAAAGTGGGATTACGCCTCGCCGCTCACCCATCGCGTCATAGATAGTCGCCATGTGCGTGCCCCGTGCACGTTCCCCCCTTGTATTAACGCCATCGCCTTACGCTCCCGCTGTCCCCGTTACCGTTGCCCACCACCGCTTGTCGTAGCGCGAACGCTGGCGAACTCATAGCCCCGAGTCGTCTGTTATGTCCCGCACAGATCGCTATGCATAGCCCAGCCCTCTGTTACTCCTGCGCTACCGTCCGTCAACTGTGGCATCCCCGTACCGATTTCTAGCGACCGGCGGTGGCGACCCTACCGTTTACCGTACGCCCCGCTTACATATACGTGTCATCCGATTGGAAGTCAGCAGTCGTGCTACTCCCCTTACGTCATGTGTCACTGCCCTCCGGTGTCGTAGCACTCTATCCTCTCCTGCGCTGAGAGGTCGCCGCCCCCTAGTATTGTCGCCGTCCACGCTCTCGTGACTACCCCGGCCGCAAACACGCCCCCCTGACCTCGCTCTCCCGAACCACCATACCATACTCGAAACCCCCCGTCGTTTCTATGCAGGCATTGCTTCCCTCTACGGCACCCTTCCTATTGTTCTTCGCGGTTCTCGCGCCCTTTCTCTGTAAAACCTCCGGTCGAAGGGCGCTGATAGCCGCCGCCTTGCGAAGAATAGCGGGCTTGCCCGATATGCATATATGGCACGTGTATGCCCCGTGCGGATGGAACTGTTCCAGTTCCGCGCGGAGACAGTGCCGGCTCCCATCGTTACCCATGGGTGGGTTCCCCGGCGTGTTGGGCTCCTACCGCTGTGTCATGGCGTGCTGTGCCGCACACTATGCCCGAACGGCAATACCTAAAATAGACCGACAACGATACATCTGCCAGATACGGCTAAGCGTAGGTTGGGCCCGTCGTGTATACTTGTCGTGGTTCTGTCCCTGCTTGACCGGTAGCTTGTATCAGCACGGTTTCGTTCGTCGGTTTCTCGATTCGTGGCTTCTAGTCAGGATTCAACCGTTTTCACTTTGTATTTACATAAACCGACGTGTACACAAGAACCTTGGCATAAAATCAATACTTCGTGTAGTACGGTCTGGGGGTGCACCCTGTGCGGTCGCCCGTGCCGGTCGGGGATTAAGCCCTGCTTGCCCGTAGTGGCCGTAATGCCACACCGTGTGCTCGCGCGTGTCGGGGATTTAACCCTGTTTTCGTGATCGGGCGGCCATGCCCGCCATCGCCACCACACCGATCGGGGGTGTAACCCTGGAATGATCGAGTGTAACCGTCGGGGTGGCATCCTATATAGGCTGCCGTCTTATCGTTCGCAGGCCGGGGGTGTAACCCAATGTGCTCGCTCGTGCGCGTTGGGGGTTGAACCCTGCGTGCTTGCTGTGACCGTAGTGCCAGACAGCCGTCGACGCGGGCCGGGGGTGAAACCCTTTAAAGTCCGTACGTCTTTGGCGGGGTCAACCCCCGTATCGTTTCGTATTATCGTATTTTCGATGTTATCGAATCGGCGAGGGTAGACACCTAATATGTGCTACTGTGCCTACTCCCTACCACATACCGGCGATCAGGGGGTTCAGCCCGTTGCACTCGACCGTGTTCGTCGGGGATTAAACCCTGCTTGCTTGCTGTGGCCGTACTGCCGAGCAGCCGTCGCTCGTTTGTCCCTTCGGGGGTTAAACCCTGCGGGCGCGGTTAGGCCGTCACGCCCGGCCGCCGCTATCGAATTCGTCGGGGGTGTAGCCCTTACGTCGCTATGTATACGCGTCGAGCCTGGAACCTAATGTATACTGCTGTAAGTCTGCTATTAGTAGTAATGTATATACTACCGAATACCAGGTATACCAAAAAAAGTGGGCGCTGACCCCAAACTTCTCAGCAGAGAACCTTTACGTAGTGGTACTGCTGTACTGCAGTATAAACTCCGAACGAAATACACGAGGGCCGAATTCGGCCTACAACTCTCAGAGGTGTTTCGGACATGATGTCGTACCGCGCGGCCCGTGCTACTGTAGCTACGTCTGCTCCCCGGTTAAACGAGGGTAGAACCTATATGTATACCGCCATACCGATACGTGGACGCTGAACACTCACCGGGGGGGCCGTTACACTGTGGTATTGAGTAAAATGCATTGCAACGACGTCAGCTGTGGGTTTGACCGATGGAATGGTTCATCCCCAACTTCGCCCGCTGCGTGGTATCGGGCGCGCTTGTTCGTTAAAATTCCATTGAACGATAATACCCGCTCTCGCATAAAAATAACCGAGTGCGGCCTACAGTTAGACCCTAGAATGACTTTTTTTTAGACGTAAAATTCGCCACTTATTTGTCCGGGGATCTTTAAAATGGAAAAAAGAAATTTTCACGATCAGCCAATCAGCGATGGGGGAAAAACTCAAATTTCACAATAAAACTCTATTCATATTTCGTGGATGCACATTCCATTCTTTTTCCGACGGCGAGCAGCCGGACATTCCGAGCAGAAAATGTTTCGAGCTGTTGCGTCACCTACCGGTATCGTACACGAATTGGGTTGCTACCGGGGGCAGACGCAGAGCTGCAACACACGGACGCTTGAGCGTGAGCTGGCCGCACTTGACTGCTGTAAGAACATTGAGCTCGATGGCCGATCGCAGGCCAGTGCATCCCCTGTGGACGGGCATGCATCAAGCCGAGGCTTCTGAAGAACCAGCTGGGGAGAGAGAATAGAAGAGAGAGAGCATAGAAGGGCGAAGCTGTGGTGTGCTTTCGTCTCAGAGGCCTCCGCGCGGCTTTTGTTCCGTTCCTTCACCGCCCGATCGGGATGGACTCGGCTGCGGCGAGGCCATTGCGTTCGATGGCAGTCACCTCGCGCGCGACCGCCGAAGCCTCGCGCATCGCTTGTCCTGTTCATTTTAGCTAACTATCCATCTTGACCCGACCGACTTTTCTCTTCTTCCCTTTAGTCGTGCTCCCCTCGTTTTTTTTTTATCCCAATCACGAAATCAGATTTCTTGCAGACCGGAAACCGGACAAGAGGCTATTTTCGGATGGAATTTTCTCGACGGTTGCTGAATGAAATCAGTTGGGGGTTGCGTTGCTGTACGCACCATATTCCAACGCAGTGGAACGTTTTAAATGAGTTTACATAAACGTGAGACACGTCTTTCCCTCGCCCAAAGAGCTAGAAATATGCCCAAAAACATGTTATTCCGCCTGTAAAATGCCAGATATTAACAATATTGCCGAATGAGCGTTCATCCTCTTCGTTTTCACCAGCCAGAGATGTGTGTCAAGTGTCAGCGTGCAACTGGTCTCCACCTCGGAGATTTTCCTGATATGAAAAGTACCGTTTAGGTAGTGTAAAGCCAAGTAATTAGACTTTCCCAGGCTATTTTGAGTTTGCCCTGTTTGTTGGATTTTTAAAGTGGTGATTTCGAATAGCCTGCCACGTTTTTGGGTCAAAATAGCCCTTCATTCTTGCCTCTAACAGTACTGAGTAGTGTTTCGGATACGACTTCATGTTGAGCGGCCGGTGCTTCTTTTAACTATGCACTCTACGCCCCGGTGAAACGAGGGTACGTACAGCCCTATCTGTACACCGTCGTACCGATCGTGAGGTCTCTCTATGATGTGCTATTTAGGTACCGTTATTACAAGTGCCTTCGCTATGAGTTCGACCGATTGGTTGCAAGTACGCCCGCTGTGAGTTTGACCGATTGAATGGTTGATACTCGATTTTTCCCCGCTGCGTGGTATTTTGGGCGAGCTTGTTATATATCCCCTTAAACGGCCGTTCAGTACTTCCGAGGGGGCAGTCGACGATAGGGACGTGACGGGTTGTGGCAACGTTGTCGTTGTTATTACTGTTCTCACACTAATGCATTACCCAAGTCTAGAGTCCGTGGTCACAGGACAGGCTCCAAACTCTGGGGCCGACGAGTACTACGGGAAATACATACATAACCTGTACAAAATCGATTGTTAATACCCGTGACGCAAAACAACGTGACGCAAAACAGTCAACTACACATCATATATACCTGAACCACGTCGTACATTTTCTTGAACCACCACTTTTTACCTCTTAACTTTCCAACTCTGTGGACAAGCCGTGGTCACAGATGGCTTCCCTTCTCCCGCCCGGCTCTTGCCTTCATTTTTGTTTATCACGCACAGGGTTCCACATTCCCCCTGCTCGTCGATTTTCATCGAATTTGCAAACTCACGCTCTCGCGCTTTCCACGATGGGAAAAAGCACACAAACGGATTTGAACGCCCGACCTCATATCGTTACCCGGCCGGGGTTGGACCGTATGTGCTCGCTCGTGCCCGCGTTGAACCGTATGTGCTCGCTCGTGCCGGGGTTGAACCGTATGTGCTCGCTCGTGCGCGTTGGGGGTTGAACCCGGCGTACTCGCTGTGACCGTATTGCCAGACAGTCGTCGACGCAGGGGGGGGGGGGGGGGCTGGGGTGTAACCCCCCGCCTCGCTCCGTATTCAAAGTAACATAATTATTTGCTTGATATCGAATCGACGGGGGTAGACACCCCAAACGAGATCCGGTGCCTACTCCCGACTGGTAGTGGTCTGGAGATTGAACCCGTTATGCTCGACCGAATGCGTTGGCGGTTAAACCCTGCTCGCTTGTCCCTTCTGGGTTAAACCTTGCGGGTGTGCCCGGGCCGTCCTGCCCGGTCGCCGTTATCGAGGTTAAAACCCTTTGATTGTTGTATATAAGCATCGAGGCTGGGGCTTTATACGTACTGCTGAGGTCTGCTGTGAGTGATCCAATCTGTTCCCCTACACGTGACGTATGTATGCCACCCTACCAGTACGTATATGCTGATCACTCGCGCGGGGGTGGGTGTAAGTGTTCACTTGTTACGACTTACCAGGTATACAGTTGTGCGTCAGTCGTGGGTACGACCAGTTACCCTGTTGGTGCTCCATTATGCACGCCACGACGTATGTTGGGTGCACTTGGTTGCAGCAACAGCAGCAGTATAAGTACCTACTCTCGAGCCTACTTTAACGACGATTTTTGTGTGGGGTGTCCGGTACTGCTGTGGCCGTGACCCGTACACCTCGGTGGAATGAGAGATCCGTACCGTCTTGTATCCGCACCGCTGTCCCGATTAAGTGGGCGTCGTTAAGCGGTGCCATTCTATACCAGATACCTGGAATGTGTATACCTGGTACTAGTCATAGTAGTTATGTTTGTTCGTTTTCGTCGTTTTCTGAGCCTTACCATGTATCTCTACGTACGAGCGCGTTTTAGTGTACTGCTGTAGCATTACATGTAGAATATGTACGAGCCCGCCCAGCCCTTCCACTTATGAGCTCGACCGTTTGAAAGGTTTATAGTCGACTTCAAACGTTGTGTTGGGTGTATACTACTATACCCGTAAAATATAGTACCAGGTATATACCTGGCACTCGATAAGCACGATCCGCACCTCCCTGCAGTACGAATACATATGGATATCAGCTGTGTGCGTCTACGGCTGAGGTCTGCCCACGATTCAATTAAAGTTGCGCTGTGACTCGTGGTATGTAATATATACACTTCGAAGTATACATAGATATAAATAAAATGAGCATCAACCACTCAGGTGATCTTGGACCTGTTCGGCTCTGACTTCGCTTTAGACCGGACTCGCACTCGGGTCCCGTTTCGAAGGCCTCGCGTTGGCTTTCTCGCCCGCTCTTCTCGAGGGTCACCCCCCTCAGCCTCCGCCGGTCACTTTCCGCCCGCGCGCACTCTTGGGTCAAGCGCCGCCGCCGAGCGCAGCGACCTCAAAGTGCGCGGATCTTGCGGAGATGCTTCGGTTCTACTCGCCGCCGAGGATTTGTTTTGTGGTGCTGTTGTTGCTCCGCGGATCTTCACTCGCTGCAGGAGGAATATTTGTGGAGCTTGCTGCTGACTCGCGGGCCGCCTCAGCCTTGCCTTCTTCGATCCCTGACATCGTAGGCTCTCCGTTCGACCGTCACAGCCTTGCCTTCTTTGGCCCCTCCCTTCCCGATCGCGTGCCGTATGCCCATCAGACTCTCGCGTGCTGCATGCCCATCAGGCTCTCGGGATGCCCTCGGATCAGGCTTCCTGTATGTTTTGTTTCGAGGTTGTTTCTTCGAGGCAGCAAGATCATTTTGTGGTTGTTTCTTGGAGATACTCGTACTCATAGCGAGGTTCTACGTACCTACTTTTTACCTGTACTTGTTCCAGGATCTTGGGCTTTTTTTTCGGTCGCGAGCTTCGATAGCTCGGTCTCGCAAATGCGACTACCTACTCCCAACTACCTCCCTGAGCAAGCATTATATAGTCCCTTCCACCTCTTCGGCCTTGCTTCGTCGTGATACGAGTACAATACTACAGCAGCAAGCACGCAGTCTTTGTACAGTCAGTACTACCGTAGAACAGTAGTAGTACAATAATACGACAACAAAGTTTAGCCGATTATTTCTCGGGTGGATTCATACTGCCTTGGTACTGCTGTAGCTCCCTCCTTTTCAGGGTAGAAATATGAGTTTGTACGTAAAACAACAGCGTAGTACCAGGTACAAAGTACTGCTGTTTTGTACGTACGATGTAGCGAGCAGCTGGTCTGTAGCACTGCTGCTGCAGTAGTACGTACTGCTGTACAGCAGTACTACTGTGGTTGTAGTGTATAGTGCTGTAGATACGAGTAGTCTGCTCCGACACGAGAGTCAGAGAAGGATTGAGACCCCCTCCCCGTTGCCGCCAGCTTTGAAATATCTCGACTATATCCACGCGCAACCGCTTGCTCGGCACGAAGTGTTTTCGCCGCACGACCAAAACTGAGCCCGACACCGGGACCGCGACTGGTGCATTTCTGACAGAAACTGAGAAATTAAGTTGCCAACTGAGTATCAACACAGTTAGCGTTTCCTTCTTCCTGCGACACTTGGCATTGCCTTGACTCTGTACGTATGTGTCAAATATCAAAACACGAGCGATCCCATCACATTGTTGTCGTAAATCTACAAACTATCCTGAACACTGAGACTATCCACGGAACACCGAAAGCGACTGATCACATTTCTGAGACTGACTACTGTTGAGACTGAGAAATGAGGTTGCGAACTGAATATTTCAACACGCAGCATTCCCTTCTCCCTGCAACACTTGGCATTACCTTGATTCTGCACGTCAGATATCGAAACAGACCAAGCGCCATCCCATTGTCGTAAATATTAAGGATGGTACGAAATAACTGATGTGCCAGGTAAGTTGCCCTATCCGAAGCAAAAAATGCCGGCACCCATGCGGAGTAATATATTCCCGGGGGTGTCGCAAGTTGAAAATAGATCGCACATGCTTCGTACTTCCCTTTTTGGACCCTTTTTGGAGCAAACTTGTGTTGCATAGACTGCTGTATAGTGTAAAGGGAAAAGTAGTAGCGAGTACAATTCCTTATACAAAACAAATACATGTCACTAGATGATATCATATCTGAGGTACAGTGGGCTCCCGGTTTCAAGAAGCTTCAGTTTGATGTCCGGGCTCAACGACTTATTTTGTTTCCGACGTCGATCTAACTATTTTGTGTAGGGTTTACAGCCGATCCCACAGTGGTGAGCTGTGTTTTTTAACCGAATTTTTTTATCGTTCGTGCCAATCTGGGCTCATTTTTCTCGACACGTTATTTCTTAACTGCAGGCACTTATACTACTATTAATACTGTAGTTGTGTTGAATGGTGATTTGTTGTATCGAGTAGATTCACGAAGAACAACTCGTGAATCTTGACGCCATTCAGCGTTTTAACCTTGAAAAATCGAAATAAAACACGATCTGCGTCATTTTTTTTGTCGTGACTTTACTCGTACTGTATTATAATACATTTTTGCAGTAAATGCGCCTGATAAGTGTACTTCGTGTATAATCCACGCAACCCAACGGGATATCCAAAGACCAGATATAAGGGGATAGCTGACTCTGTCGCCTACGCCGATTGCGGACAGCAAGCGGCTCCCCAAAGCAACCGCTGGGCGCTGGCGAACGAGAACACTGCGGCCTCGAAACCTCGAGGAGGAGGCGGCACGTCTCAAACAAAAACGAAGCAAAGTATCCTGAGAATCCGGACGTAGGCCGGGCATACGACCTGTGAGCTTGGCATCTTGCCAGCAGGGCCAAACCAGCGGCGCGGGAGATTGAAATATCACAGCTTACTATGTCGTCATTCAGTCGGTGGCTTCAAAATGTATCACGGGCCCGGCCCGGCCCGGCCCACTCGCGCACCACTCGCAAAGATTCTTGGAGTAAATGTCACACCTCGTGAGTTTCGTTTTCTGTTTGTTATGGATGACGCTGACTGAGCAGGCCCTCGTAGGATACTGTATACAGCAGCACACATCACATATCACACAGAGTACATAGAGGGTAAAATAGTTCAGTACGAAGAGTAAATACACAGAGCACACCCAGAGTACACACATACAACAAAAAAAGTGCCTGCACACAGAACAGTACCGACAGCATAGCACAGAGCACATGCAATACACAATGCACAACGAGTGAGTACACAGAGCACACACAGCAGTTAGATCTAGCTGTTGTGCTGGGGAACAGAGTACCCTGGTGCGCGTTTAACAGCCGAGTACTCGTCTAAGGGTATACCCGTCGAACAGCTGGGTACCCAGGTGCCCGGAGCCCAAAATCTCGCGAGTATAAAGTGTTATCCATACTCGTACTCGTGACGGGTATTAGCTGTTTTGCCGTTTTCAACCGCCGCTGTACTGCGCGATCAGACGGGGAGTTTTTGCTGGAATAGGATACATCAAACATACACACACCGACACGCCCATACAAAGAAAGACAGAACACAGCAGTATACTATAGTTCGTATATAGCTGTCACAACTACACCTGCTGGATCCCCCCTGCTAGCTGTGTGGTACGGATCCTGCGCACGCATACTGGACACCACAGCCGTCACAAAGACAACAATCTGAGCAGCGGCTACTACTGCGTGTTACACAGCTTCTTCTGCTGTACTGCTGTGCTGTTCGATAAGTGGCGCCTTGGTTGCTTTGTAGTTTGAAGTCTAGACATGCACCCGTAACATTCAGCAGTTCTCGTACGTAGTAGTACAGCAGTACTGCTGCACCAAAATATTCGTCCGCATGTTGATCGGCCTATCGTTTTACGTAGATATACTTACTATGATATGCATGCATACGTACTCATCGTAGATCTGTGTATGTATGTACTCTACGTAGATTGAAAACTGTTGGGACCAAATTCGCAGATTTGTATAAAATGCGCATGTACACAGCCCAGAGAGGAGCAGACGCATGCAACGTGGTATCAACTACTGCTGCACGACGCTTTATGTGTGCCTCGTTCAATGTCAAGGCAGTGTGGTCCTCGTTCTTGTCTCGTGCGTGGTGCGTGTGCTGTGTGTGTTCTGTTCATGCGGTGGGTCAAAAACGAACCAAAAACCTATGGGCTAACCTTTTATTACTGTCATAGCCCATAGCCAAAAACCAGTCGTACGGCAGGTTTTGCATGATGGTTGCGAGGCGGTGTCAAGCCAAAACGTCTCCCCTGAATGATTTACCACAATTCGCGACTTTGAAGGCCCAGAGCACGCTCCACGGGCCTCGGCCGGGACCCGTACTTGCACCGTGGTGTACACGCGCCCCCCCTGCGTGCCCCGCAGCCGATAGCGCGAGAAAAGAACCGCGGCCGGAGGAGAAAAGTGAAAGCATTCCGGGAAAATGTCCATTTGGTACCTATACACATGGTAGTTCGTACATATACTACCAGGGCATTCCTCGGGACGCGTTTTCGACTCCGGGGCCATATCCCGCGGGAATCAAATACTCAGGGCTGTGACTACTGTAGTATTTGTATGGGCATTGGGTCTGACCACCTCGGGACTCTCCGAGACGGGATTCAACAAACACGGGATTCGAGGGGATTGCTAGTGCGGGATCCGGCCACAGCAGTACTCCCCGGCATAGGATCCAGCCCCGGTGGAGCTAAATCCGCAGGAAAAAGGCCGACGAAGGCTCTAAAAATATTCCTTACGTAAACGGGCACGCTCGTCGTACGTACGTACCCTGTCAAAGTCCCACTACCTATCGGGGGAGGGGTTGAATAGCATTGCCGGGGTTTACGTTGCTTTATTCACGGGATTCGCAATATCCTGAATTTTGCGACGTGTTGTGCGGGAACGGGATATCATGTGTATTTGCACGGGACTCGTTTGTGCGGGAACGGGATTCATCGTTTTTCGTGGGCGCGGGGACGGGATATAAGAATTTTCGCGGGACTGGTTTGTGCGAGGTGCGGGGGCAGGATTCCACATGATTCACGGGACCACGGGATAATCCCGAATCCCGACTAAAACCCGACGAATGCCCTGTGTAATACCAACCGACACCACAAACCTCGTACATATGATGCGTCGTGAACGAGACGAATATTGGTACGGTATGTACCAGTGATGAACAAAACGGCAAAGCCGAATTTTTTTTTACACAAGTAATTACGGGAAACGGCCTTTTGAAAACTTACGCGTAATTACGTCCACGATGAGGGGATTTACGTAAGCATCCCCCGGGGCTCAAAGAAGGATATCCCCGGAATATATTTAATTTAATGTACGTCTTATGCCTTTTTGGTTTTCGCTGGAACTCCATTTGGCCTGTTGAACACTATAAAAGACATCGCATGTTATATATACTCATCATGCAGTACTGCGGTAAAATGATGTTCCCAGCACCCAGCAGTGCCCGACGTGCAGGGCGGTGCACCGAGGCACTGCTGTGTGTTGTACATCGCGCCCGGTTTATAAGGGGCGCAAGGGAAAACGTAATTAAAATAATTACGGCCACAAAAGAAGTTACGGCGACCCCAGATTGGTTACGCGTAATTACGTTTACCCCGTTTTGTATATCATGACTGGTATGTACAGGTTTCGTACACACACGTACGAGTAGTATATATACTAATATTAATATTTGGTCAGAGCGAACCTTTTTTTCATTTTTGGTCTAACTTTTATGCAAGAAAGTACATCCTCTATAATATATGGACCCATATCACCTGTGTTGCTCTCCCCCCATAAAATCTTTGATTCTGGCTCTAGGTATTTCAGCCTAACGTCTGGAACAACCTTCACCACTGTATTTTTTCCTATAGGACATTTCGTAATTCTGCTCTAGCCCCATCCTCACAGCTAAAAAAAAATCCACCACCCTGCGATGGGCTCTTTGGTTCTCTCACTACTGTGTGGCAAAGCGGCAGCAGTTTTCGTGTCCTCTACGAACAGCGACTAGGTCAACTCGTACACGTACGTACAGCATCATATTTCGTACGTACGACCTCGTACACTAAATCTGGTACGTTTCGGCCGTTTTTTTGCTGTTTGTGAAGGCACACTACAAAGGACGATTGCGGCCGCTGTTGTGCTAATCAAAATTTCCACCACCCTGGTTATTCTTCCTTGGGTCTGCGCAGGCACACAGAAGGAGTTCTGGCCGATTTCATGTTGGTCTAGCACAGCGAATACTTCGTTGCACATCGCCTTATGGGGCGACGCGACTGCCTAGCCGCTCGAGCTGCGAATTCGCTTTCAGCAACAGCGGGCCTGAATTCTCGAAATCTACAAATCCCATCGCCAATGTAGCTTCGGTTTTGGCTACACCAAGTATCACTTAGGCTCGGGCCTTGGTGCTGTGTCTCCTCGGTGCCTTGGTAGGGAGAACGCAGGTACAACGACGAGTGCATCCACATGCTTTTTGAGGGGCTGATTTTGACCAAATCCCGGTTTCAATAATATTAGGCGTTATGGAAATACATCATTTTTGTGATTTTTGGGGGAAGCAACACAGGTGATATATTCATTCGATGCTGTCTGATGTCGGAGATATATCATATGTGGTATTTGGCACTTGTAACCTGTATGCGTCATATATACCGTATATAGTACCAGGTACCGGTATATACGTATATACGTACAATACATACACTGCCCAAAGCATATGTACGACGGCCGTAGTATGTTAATTGGCGGCGGCCCGTTTCACTTCGAACTGCGGTCGTGACGCGAATCCCGTATTCAGACCGCAAACTACCCGGAAAAATCGCAAGTATTTACGTGTCTTGGCAAATATGTGCACGTATAGCTGGTCGCGTATTCCTCGGGTCGATGTTGTTGTTATTGTTGTTGCTGTTCTCTCATCAGCTATAATTTAGCTCATGGCCACAACACATACATACCTGGTATATATTTATACCAGTTACCAGGTACTGGTATGATATAAAATATGGTCTGGTCACAGGACAGGCTCCAAAGCGCTACGAGTGTGTGTGTGTGTTCTTCACATTAAACTCTCCTTTCTACCCGTCGACATCCAGCACACCCAGTCTCCGTGCCGATTCTTCATCCTAAAAAGGTACCAGTTCTGTGGTCACAAAACTACGACACAGATACTACGCTCAGTGCATTAGAATGGGACGAACTCATACACCTCCCAAGGCCAGTAAATATATACATATCATATGTACTTCGTACGCCGGTAAATACAGGTGGGGTCCGCGTACGTATGCCCCAGATGCCTACTCGTACATATACATATATACCAGCCTAAAATATACGAGTTGCCACCGAAAACCGAGGGGATCGCGTAGTACGTATATCATATATATTTTTTCGAAGGGCAACAACATGAAGTTCATCTCGCCTAACCGAAAGTAAAGTACCTAGTACCAAGGAAGAGGAGAAAAAGGAAATATAAAAGCCGATGCTCGACGCCGGTGCTCCAAAAAGCGAGCCGAGTCTTACACCCGGCGCGCGTGTGTGGGTGTGCGTGCGTGCCTATTTTACCCGGTTCGTGTGAAACCTGCACGGGGGTTCCTCATGCTTTCTCTCGCGTCGTACCGTATCTACGCACTTACTTTGAGAAAAGTCTAACAACGGTCGGTATCGGTCGGGTGGACGTTGAGTTACCGGAAGGTTTTCAATCGCTCGCCCTCTCTAATAAGCCAGGACGTGGAAAACTGACTACAGCAAAAAAGAGGTATTTTTCATACGTGCAGTAGAGATATTTACCATCGCAATGATCTCGTTTGTGGTCACACTACACGCTCAGAAACCACAAAACAAATAACGACTCCACCGGGTTCTCGCGAGGTGCTTCGTTCTTCGTGTCCCATTTTGGATCCGTCGTCCGTCGCCGGCGCCCGGTTCCTTCTGGCGCCCGGCGTCGTTGCCGACGCGCCGCACTCCACAGCATTCCATTAGGTAACCAACCCCGGATTATTACGGCTCAGGTCCGTCTTTCTTTGTGCTTTTCAGCCAGTGCCACAACCGGCGGGAAGGGAGCGGGGTGCCCCCCGGAGCTTTCGCCACCGCAGCTTTCGCTGCGGTCGCCATAACCTCTGTTTTTTCCTATCCTCTCTGCTTTGTCGTGCTGTTGTAGAGCTGCGATATCGCTCACGGAGTGATACTCAATCACTGTCTCCCAGTACAACAAGGGGGCTTTTCTGAAAAGAGGATCTGCCCTGCGGGCTTCGCCTCTTTTCCGTGTCAGGTTACTACTATACTGCTGCTGTGTTGTTGCTGCTGCTGCTGTACAGCAGTACAGGACACCTAACTAATAATAAACAGGCTAATAAGAAGGCTGCTGCTGCTGCTGTACAGCAGTACAGGACACCTAACTAATAATAAACAGGCTAATAAGAAGGCTGCTGCTGCTGCTGTACAGCAGTACAGGACACCTAACTAATAATAAACAGGCTAATAAGAAGGCTGCTGCTGCTGCTGTACAGCAGTACAGGACACCTAACTAATAAAAAACAGGCTAATAAGAAAGCCAGGCTGAGATTTAGAGTAAAATAATAAATTATGGAGTCGTTATCTTCAAATTAGTGTAGAGAGCACCCTTTGTCGAAAAAGAAATCCAGTCTGAACCATATTTACTGTTTCTTATTAGGTGTTCTGTACATCAGCTACAGCTGTTAGTTCTAGTGATTGAATAGTAAAACAGTCAAAGTTAGTTTGCTCGTTGCAACCGCTAGCTGCTTGCGGCGCTCTTTTCAAACTTTTTTAAGCGGATCAGTCTATTTCAAGATACTACTATACTGCTGCTGCTGCTGTACAGCTAGCTGTGAGTTCTACCGATTGAGTTGAAATAAAGACAAAGTTGTCGATGCCACTTTTCTCCAATTCATGAAAGTTTTCGCCGAGTGTGTACTTTGAAGTCTTTGCAGCTGCCCTGACTACTGCGGCGTCGTTCACATGCCTTATCATGTTTTCGTTTCCCGCTGCGTGCGGGCTGACTTCATTATTAATGGCAAGGGTTAATGGTTATAAATAAGGATTACATACATTTCCCTGAGTTTTCCGAGCCCAACGCCCATTGGTCGAGGGGGGCCCCAAGCAATCAGGGGCTGTGGCGCGCGCGGCGGGAGTTACCCCTCCGGGGAACCCCCCAGTCCCGCCGCATCCGAGAACGACAGGGCCCCATCCCCGTTTCGGAAATCCCTTCGTGTATCTACAACTCCAATCAACCGGGGGACGAAAAAAACGACCCCCCGGGTCAAAACCGCCCCGCACGGTGTGGAAGCCTCAGCCCCACCGGCCGATCGCTGATTGGCTGGGGCTCGAAATAAAGCCAGTACCACCCGGGGACGATAGGGACTCATTCCCGGATCGAAAATGCCTCCATACATGTACAAATCCAACAGCACGGGGACTAGAACCTAGATCTCCCGGGTCGACACACCGCCGCGCACGGTGTGTAAATCCCAGCCACACCGGCCGATCGCTGATTGGCTGGGGCTTGTATACAAAGCCAGAGCCACCCGGGGACGACAGAGTATCATCCTCGGATCGGAAATATCGCGTTTCTTGTTGCTCGTTTTCTTATCAGGTGTCCGGCCGAAGACATTCATTTATTTTTGCACCGTACTCGTACTTACACCCAGTAGTGGACAAAGCATGATAGTAGATCTTCCTAAGGTAGCTATTTACGCACTCTAATTGGCTAAGGGTACGTTTTGCGCGGCTCAATCAACTTGGAGTATTCCCAGCCACAGCATCCCGAGTCAGCCTAGAGCCTTTCCAAGCTCAGCATCCACGCCGGCCGAGTCAACCTGGAGTCTGACCGAGCACAGCATCCCAGCACTGACCACTGACATAGGGTTCGGGTTCGGGTCGGAGGGTCGGCAGGCGCCAAGCACAAAACCCCCGTAAATATCTACTATCAAGGTTCGCCCACCCCTCACTCACACCATACACATACATATTGTATACATGCGCGTTGTGAGCTAAGCGTCGCGAGTAATGACGCGCTTATTCCAGTCACCGCTGCCAAGGGGATAAACAACAGATTTAGATCGAGGCTAGGGTTAGCCCAGGCGATCCTATTACATATAGTAGTATTAAATACCAGGTAAAGTACAAGTAGTAGTAGTACTAGTAGTAGTAGTGGAAGTAGTAGTAGTGGTAGCAGTATAGTAGTAGTAGCACTACGTACTAGCACTTTTAATAGTAGTAGTAGTAGTAGTAGTAGTAGTGTAGTAGTAGCACTAGTAGTAGTATTGGTACTCGTAGCAGTAGTGGTAGGAGTAGTGGTAGTAGTAGTAGTAGTAGTAGTAGTAGTAGCAGTAGTAGTAGTAGTAGTATTAATAGTAGTAGTTGTATTAATAGTAGTAGCAGCAGGAGTACATACGAACCTACCCAAATAGTTAGATAATTCTTCTTACAATATTAGAAGAGACGATAGTAATCTGAAACAGAAAATAGGCGAAGCCAACAGGGCAGATCCCTTTTTCAGAAAAGCCTCATTGTTGTACTGGGAGACAATGATTGAAAGACACTCCGTGAGCGATATCGCAGCTCTACAACAGTTCGTCTGGTCACAGTCGCATCGTAACTACGTTAGCTTCAAGTACATAGCGACACATGTATCGAGTAGTGCACCGTTCAACTCAGGTGCCCGTAATTCCTTGCTATAGTAAATACATTTGTACACCGTGCCGTATCAAACGTGGCAGAGGTCCGCCAACGTATGGCACGTGACCCTAAAGCGGAGGCACCGAGAAGTAGGATTTCGTTCCCATCTTCCCCACTTCTAAACGTCGAGGAACGAATGGGATGGGGGGGGGGCGAGGACCAAGCGAAACGTAGAGAACATGCCGACTGTGGCAGACGTTATGCGTGATCCGTTAGGCGAAAGCGAATGTTAACGGCGACGGGTTGCGGGCTGCGGTATCTGGGAAAAGGTAGTGTTGTGAGACCACCCACATAAAAGTACCGCGGCTGTCGCCCTTCAAAGACGAAGTGAGCGTATGTTAGTTCCGGAAGAACCGCACGAAGACACGCCCCGAAAGGCTCCACACCGACTAGACGCGTTCCCGGGGGCCTCAAACTCCAATGGCATACCTAAGCGCCATGTCACCGTCGGAGGGATTCGAAAACTCGTACACGACTTTCACACAGGACAACCAACGGTAGCATAACCCATAAGCAGCTAGGCTAGAAGTTTGGGGACAATAAGGAAGAGAAAGAACCCGCAAAAAGGATAAGAGTCAAACGAGCGAAGTCATTGAGATCAGAGAAAGGTCAACAAGTACCAGGTATGGGTGTAATCTCATGCCGCAGCAGAGAGGCCTCATTGATCCCAAATTATACGATTTAACCTATGACGCAATGTTACAACAGTAATGTGAAACAGAAAAGAGGCGAAGCCCGTAGGGCAGATCCCCTTTTCAGAAAAGCCTCCTTGTTGTACTGGGAGACAGTGATTGAGTATCACTCCGTGAGCGATATCGCAGCTCTACAACAGCACGACAAAGCAGAAAGAGGCTAGGAAAAAAACAGACCATCCCGCTCGCCAATCGTTGGTAGCGAGGTGTCCCGTCGACAACGACATCAGTTTTGTTAGTGTTTATTTTACCGGGGTACCTACTCTCTGCGACGAGGTGCCGCGTTGATTGCTAGACACTTAACGCGGGAGTAGTAACCCTGGGTGAGAGTCTCCGGCTGGTCGCAGCAGGAGGCCTCGTTGATCCCAAACTATATACGATTTAACCCACGACGCAATGTTACAACAGTCATATTGTTTGATTTGTTGTACTTGAACTGAAAACTCCTCATGACGATTGCCTCCTAAATTATTTGGCGGTTCGACAACTCACAACTGATGACGTATTTGTTCTATTTTTCTACTGTATAAAAAAAAACAGCAGCAGCAGCTGTACGTAGACACACACTCGTACGGCAGTAGCAGCAGCAGCAGCAGCAGCAGTTGCAAGCAGCAGCAGGCAGCAGAGGAGAGCACCAGAGCAGGACCTCCCCCCTTTTGCCCCCATGTTCTTGTTTTCCTGTGCTACTCTGTCTTGCGTTGTCCAGATCACAATGTCGAGATTTGCTTGAAAGTGTACATACGTTTTGCTGTTTTGTGTGTATTTGCCCCTAAATTATTTGGCGGTTCGACAACTCACAGCTAATGACATATTTTTTCTATTTTATTAAAAAAAACAGCAGCAGCAGCTGTACGTAGACACACACTCGTACGGTAGTAGCAGCAGCAGCAGCAGGCAGCAGAGGAGAGCACCAAAGCAGGACCTCCCCCCTTTGCCCCCATATTCTTGTTTTCCTGTGCTACTCTGCCTTGCGTTGTCCAGATCACAATGTCGAGATTTGCTTGAAAGTGTACATACGTTTTGCTGTTTTGTGTGTCTTTGCTCCTAAATTATTTGTCGGTTCGACAGCTCACAGCTGATTACGTATTTTTTCTATTTTACAAAAAATAGCAGCAGCAGCAGCTGTACGTAGACACACACTCGTACGGCAGTAGCAGCAGCAGTAGCAAGCAGCAGCAGGCAGCAGAGGAGAGCACCAGAGCAGGACCTCCCTCCCTTTGCCCCCATGTTCTTGTTTCCCTGTGCTACTCTGTCTTGCGTTGTCCAGATAAACAATGTCGAGATTTGCTTGAAAGTGTACATACGTTTTGCTGTTTTGTGTGTCTTTGCTTCTAAATTATGTGGCGGTTCGACAACTCACTGATGATAACGTATTTTTCTATTTATTCTATTTAAAAAAAAAAAACAGCAGCAGCAGCTGTACGTAGACACACACTCGTACGGCAGTAGCAGCAGCAGCAGTAGTAAGCAGCAGCAGGCAGCAGAGGAGAGAGCCAGAGCAGGACCTCCCCCCTTTTGCCCCCATGTTCTTGTTTTCCTGTGCTACTCTGTCTTGCGTTGTCCAGATCACAATGCCGAGATGTGCTTGAAAGTGTACATACGTTTTGCTGTTTTGTGTGTCGTTAACGTGGCAGTAGTAGGTATCGTGCGCACGCCACACGGCAGGTGCTGACACAGAGCTAACAGAAGAAAACAGTAGCAGCAGTAGCAGCAGCAGGCAGGCAAGCAGGCAGAACAGCAGAGCAGAGGACCTTTCCCCTTCCTCTGGTGTTCTTGTCTCCTTGTTGTGATGCTCAGCCTGCGTTGTCGGCCCAAGCTCAGCAGTGCCCATGTTGCTGACCAAGCAATGTACGGATACTTGTAGTCATGCTACTGTCAGTAAAAAAAACAAAATGAAAAAGTGAAAAAGCTAATAAAAGTACAGCAAGTATTTAATAGTAGTTCGAAGAGCTGTCTATCCAAAGTTGGGCCGTCTCTGTTGCTGACAAAGTAAAGCTGTTCACAAGAACAAAAAAAAAAGTGAAAAAGCTACAGCAAGCAGTAGTTCGAAGAGCTGTCTATCGAAAGTTAGGTCGTTCGTTACGAAGAAGAGAGGTGTATTACGGTCCACTCGTAACTAACGGCCGACCTCTAATCATGAAATAATAGTTGTTCCTATATATAAACACAGGTGGTATCCTGCTGGGGCTTTCGGTGTGGAACTACGCCTGCATGCCGTGCGTACCGGTTTCCTGAAAAACATATATATATATGTACGTATAAGATACTCGTATATAATACGACTCGTACGAGGGGTATAATTGGAGCCCTACTCGTTTATATCGGTTGAGAATGGTGCCCAGACCGATATTGTATTGGCACACTATGTCGAAGGACATAGCCAAGCACATGAAACGCGTTGTATCACGCCCACCTCGCAGACGTCGCAGCTGCTGTTGCCGTTACCGCAGTTCACTTGCGAGGGGTGCTACTGAGGTAGCCCTCGTTGAGCGTGCTTTCCCGTCAGACATATGATTAATATCGTTTCCGTAGAATATAGCCGCGCCAGTCTCATACCCGAACGTGCTTGATGTACTCGTATGTACTGGGTGCGAGTACTCGAAGCGCATACGTAAATGTTTATGCATGCACTCTACGCTCTATACCTAGTACTCCATATATATGAAATTATATATGCGCAGTATATATCGTACATATATATTGTAAGTGTAAATATTTAATACCTGGTACCTGGTAATACATGTCTATATAATACGTATCGGAGTTCTTAGCTGGTGAGCCAAAGCTCTCGTACTTCGTATACAGTCAGTAGGCAGACCACCATATATACGAGTACGAGAACACCATGGAGAATGGTCGCTATGCTTCACCTGACATGATACCTGGTATCTGGTACGTGAGGTCGATGTACTTACAGATTGTCAGAATTAGCTGCTCCGGCATGTCAAATCCAGGCCGCATATTTTGCGCGGGTTGAATATCGGTGCACGCAGTCGTACCAAGAGTGTACCTGGCGTACCTGAAGAAGACACCAGGTAATCGATGAGCATGCCACCCTTATTCCTGCCCTATCTAGCAGCTGCTGCTGGAGTGTTGGAATGATAGTGGTGCGCGTCGATCGCCGCCCTTCGTTCGCTTCTTCTGCTGCTATGAGTACCTGGTACGTAATACTGACTGGCCAAATCGTAAAAAATCAACGCCGAAAACAACTCTACCGAGTGACGGCCTTAGGATGCCGCTGGCCAGCGGTCTTCCAGCTGCGAAAGCCCCCCCCCCCCCTATAGGTTGGGTTGGCGTCGGTTGGCAACGACGCTGTAAAACGCGCCTCTCACTGCATGAGCTAGACAACCAGAGTACCGTTTTTTTTTGGCGGTCACTCATGCTGGCGGTCGAGTTAGATCATTTGTGCGGGTTGGAGAACCTTTGCTCCGCACAAGGGGAATGATCGTATCACGTAGTGTGTATATGGTAAGGCACCCGCGAGGCAGTTACATAGTGCTCCCACTGCTGTCTCAGGAAGTGGCCACAACAGAACTTAAATTAACTCATTGAAGCTGTCGTCCATATGCAAGTCCGCCTCAGAGGCGGTTCTGAGTAGGATACAGCTCACCCGTCATGCGACTCGCCCAATACGTCACGACGCTTCGCGCTTGGTGCAAGCGATGTCTGCCTGGTTGGTCAAAACCCAACGTGCTCCGTCCCGGCATTGTAGGGATGCGACGGTCTATGGTCATACGACTACGGCCGTGCACGACATGAGTGCCCCCCCCCCCCTCCCGTCCCGACCACTCCCCCTACTAGGGCTCCGATTTGGTGCAGCATTGTCTGCCTGGTGGTGAAAACCACATGCTCCGTCCCGGCATTGTAGGGATGCGAGGGTCTATGGTCATACGACTACGGCCGTGCACGACATGAGTACCCCCCCCCCCCCCACAGTAGTACGCGTTGTCTGTTCTCCAGCGGGATTGACTGCCTCCTCGTGGGTAGTCGGGGGTGCGCGTGCCGCCGACACAAGGCGCGAGGCGCCCGACTCCAAACCTATCGGCTGAGCTTACTGCGAAGTCCGCCTCTGTGGGCATGTGCAAATGCTCGGATACTTCTCGCTCGGCTTGTTACCCGCCAACCAGCTCATCGCCCCGGCAGGATTCAGCACGCTGGTGCTGGCTTCAGCACCTGCGAGGTTGATAGGCTCTGTTTTTCCCTACCCTCTTCCTACTTTTCCGTGCTGCCGTCGGCCGATCGCGAGACGAGTGCGTGTCCTTGGTTCATCTCGCTCTCTCTGTACAGTCCGGAGGCTTTTATCCACACCCGGGGACCCACTTCATTCGTCCCCTTTTAGATTCAAAATTACTATAGGAAAAAACGGGTTTCTGGCCGAAGCTCAGCAGATACCTATTTTTTCCTAATGAAATTTGGAAACGACGGTACTTGGGGATAAATGATACTGAACGTAGTTGTGCACCTACTGAAAAACACCGAATGTAAAATAGGGTTGTTCTCATCGATAAAAGCGATTTTCCCAAACCGAAAAGGAAAATGCTCTTTATGCGGACAGGGTAGGCTTGCCGCCGATCTTCGATATCTCTTAGATATATCTTGGCCTCGCGTTTGCTACCGCTCTATCTCGACTACATGAAAGCGAGTAGTGAAGACCATAAAAAAATGAGTGATGAACAAAACTGTTGACATACTTGGAAAATTGCCTTCATCCTGTGATACATGTATGGCCTTGACTGCTTTTTGATTGGCTTCATTAATCCGACAAAGAAAAGCATACTTGGCATTCTCTTCTTCCGGCAACACTCACACTTGGCGTTGACTTTCTCCTGTGCTAAGTAAAATCTCGAAGCATGCATTGAATATTACATGCAAATAGTTCTCGGGCGGCAGGGGCCGCGAACTGATTTCCGAAGCGCCTAATTAGTTATATTTTTTTGGGAGAGGTCGAGGCGAAAGAGGGGGGGGGGTACTCCAGGGTTGTGTTGTCGAGTTTGCAAGGAGAGGTGGTATACTGTCCAGCAACGCGCAGATACCGCCGTCTACAAGGTTCGTCTGCATGTCATACAACGTGTTTTGGAACTTACTGCTGTACTTTACTTGTACATGTACTCGTATGATACGCGTAACATATACTGGCACCTGGTAGACGGGCAGACCTCTAAATCATCGACGAGAGAGAAAAATAACATCATACAAAAAACACACAGTCCAAGGGGGACTCGAACCTTGGCATTCAAAATAAAATAACTCCATCCTAAGGTCGACTATTATGAGATCGGAACCGGTACCAGGATTTTTCAACATTCTACGCAGGCTTCTTCTCCTTGGGATGTTAAAAAAATATCCCCTGCTATCTCAACGAGTCATAGTTAATTTTCTAGAGGTATTGACCGATTTTGCAGGCTCGAAATTCTAACGGATGGTCAACTCAGGCCAACTGGCCCAGTTGCTTATTTATTTTTAATCGAAAGCGGGTAAAAGATACGCAACAGGCGGCGAGCTTCGGTTGCGTTGTCGAAACCGGGTGAAACATCGAAACTGGGCCAGTCAGTCATCCGTTGGAAGTTCAAGCCTGCAAAATCGGCATACCAATAGATCACTCTCGAAAAATTACCAATAGCTCGTTGAGAGAGTAGCGGACATTTGTAAACGTACCCGGGAGAAAAAAGCCTGCCAGCATCTTTAAAAACCGTGCGCTTGATTCCATTCGCATAATAGTCGGCCTAACCCACTGAGCTCCCCATTAATTATGTCTGCCACAACGTTTTGTTCATATGTATAGGTACCAAATGGACATGTTCCCGGAATACTTTCACTTTTCATCTCCGGCCGCGGGTCTTTTCTCGCGCTGTCGGCTGCGGGGCACGCAGGGGGGCCACGTGTACACGGCGCAAGTTCGGGTCCCGGCCGAGGCCCGGGAGGCGTGCTCTGGGCCTTCAAAGTCGCGAGTTCTGGCAAATAACTCAGGGGAGACAATCCGACTTGACACCGCCTCGCAACTACTCTGAAAAACCTGTCGTACGACTGATTTTTCATCCGTATAAACTTTGATGGTTCATTTTTGACCCGCCGTATGAACGGAACACACAAAGCACGCACCACGCACGAAAAAACAAGGACCACACCGACATCGAACGAGGCACACATCAAGCGTCGTGCAGCAGCACTTGATACCATGTTGCATGCGTCTGCTCTGTCTGAGCTGCGTACAGCAGTAGTAGCAGTTGTAGGAGATGCTTGAAAATTTACAGGCGCATTTCATGTAAATTTGTAATTTGGTTCCAATATTTTGGAATCTACGTAAAGTACACGTACACAGATCTACGAATACTAACGATAGGCCGATCTACATACGTACGAATACGAGTACCGTAACACTACTGCTGGGTACATGTTTCTAGTCTTGACTACAAACTACAGAGCAGCCAAGGCGCCGTTTATCGAACAGCACAGCAGTTCGTACAGCAGAAGAAGCTGCAGAACACGCAGTGGCCGCTGTCCTGATTGTTGCCGTTGTGGCGGCTGTTGTTGTGTCCTGTATGCGTGCACCGGTAAACAGCTACGAGTAGCAGGAGGAATCCAGCAGATAGATCTAGTTGTGACAGCTACGAACAATGAGTACTGCTTTGCTGTGTTCTGTCTTTCATTGTGTATGCGTGTGTGTTTGATGTATGCGATTCCAGCAAAACCTCCCCCACTGATTTTAATATCACCAGAGCTTTACAACAGCGATTAAAAACAACAAAACCGCTAATACCCGTCACGGGTATGGATAACACTTCATACTCGCCGATAATTTGGACCCAGGGCACCCAGGTATCCAGCTGTTCGACGGGCACCCTTTGACGAGTACTCGGCTGCTAAACGCGTACCAGGGTACCCGCCGAAATGGCATTACGTACGAGTGAATACTCTTATCTAGGACCGGGGCGGGACTCGTCGAGCAACAGCTCTGTCATAGCTATATTTTGTATACTCAGCTGTACAGCGTAGAACAGCCGTGATAACTACAGTGTAACTGTGGGATCGACTTTAAATCCTACAAGAAATAGTTAGATCGACTTCAGAAACAAAACAAGTCGTTGAGGCTGGACACCAAACTGAAGTTTCTTAACACCGGGAGCCCACTGTACCTCAGATACGATATAATCTCGTGACAGTTGTTTCGTTAGGAATGGCCGTCGCTACTAGTCTATGCTCCAAAAATTAAACTATGAAGCATGTGCAATCTATTTTCACCTTGCGACACCCCCGGGATTTCAAGTGACCAACATCCGGAGGGGAAACCTTGTATAAACAACATACTAAAAATACAATCCAAGCCATCTATGTCTGTGATGCCTTCTGCCATTGTGCAACATCTCTGTTACTACGTATCCACCTACGCACACAAGTTGACAACAGTGATGAATAACCTGCTGCGCGAGTTCCTAGCTACGGCTATATTATCTGATCTACAGCCTGATATAAATACATAAATACAGTACTACTGTAATACGCATGACACACAGTAAATCATGCAAAAGGTAGCTCTAGTTACAGCTCTAGCCTATTTCGTATAGCTCTACCTTTTTGTTTTTTTTATCCTCCGGCGGATGGGTAAAACTAAAGCTTAATCCCTCCACACTTCCACGTCTCACTGCGTGTCGTGCGTCAATTCACTCCATGCCCCCTTGGAAGTATCAGCCCTTGCGCTCTAACTAAATGCAAGTAGTCATCAAATACGTGTAATTCGTGTCAATCTTAATTTGGCGGTAAAGCGTTAAACCTATTACATACAAAAAATACCTCAAACCCCAACGGACACACCCTGATAACGCCGGCAGTAAAACAACAAAACAACACCAGGTACCTGGCACAAGCTACATGCGACAAAACAATCAATACACCACTACCCTTTCCGAGACCTGGATAGGGGGTATACTAACACCAAGTAACACGCGGATAAAAAATGAGTACCACTCAACTGGTCAGTTTTCATTCGGACATAGAGGGGAGGGTGAGGCCGTTCTATTTTTTGTCCTGCACCGTCGACCCTCGATAATAAGCCAAAAACTGCTATTACATGAACCCCACTAAAAATCAACCCCCGTAAATCACCAAAACATATCGTTGGCACAAAAACCTCACCATGAGGGTGTTGGCCGCGGATATCCCAGCCAGCAAACGGTCCGCCATTCCTCCAGCCATTATTTCCACCTTTTGAAAGATCCGCTCCAGCCCCCGACCAAGATTTGTCGCGTTCTGAACGTTCGCAGAAAACTCCCGGACTCTTCTTATCAGGGAAGCCGCCTCTTGGTGCTTCCGCTCCAGAAGCAGTTCCTCCAACTTTGATACATTACAATAAGGCATTTTGGGGGGAGGCGGGAGGTGGGTTTAGTTGGGTTGCTGGAAAGCCGCTTCCTGTTGTTTCCGCTCGAACAGCAAGTCTTCCATTTTGTTTTACATTATACAAGCTGGTTCAAGTTGAACACCCCAAATTTTGTCAGACACGAATGCAATATTTACTCGAAATTCACATATTTAGCATCACAATGGCCTCCATGAACAGTGGAAGAGAGTGACATAGGCAATGTTTCAGTTGGGGTCCTAGGGCTGGTGTTAGCGGCGAAAATATGTCCCGACCGACCACGGGTCTTGAAAAGGCTCAAAAATAGACAGGTTTTTCCGCAGTAATTTCAGATAACGCACCGGGGACGAATGAAGTGGGTACCCGCGGTGGATAAAGCTTCCGGAGTGTACCTAGAGAGCGAGATGATTCAACGACAAGCACTCCTCTCGACCGACCCGACTACAGACCGGAAAAGTGAAAAGAGGTTACGGGAAAAACAGAGCCTACCAACAGTATCGGACGCAGCTGCAGAGTCGGACACCTGCACGTTGAGTCCTACCTAGGCGATGAGCTTGTTGGCTGCTATCAAGCCGGGGGTCGAGAACTTTCAGGGGATTTTGGGCATGCCCAAAGTACGCATCAGTCAAGCTCAGCCTCTCGTGTTCGAGTCGAGCGCTTGCGCCTCGTGTATAGGCGGTATACCAGCTTCCCCAACTACCCACGGAGAGCCAGTCAACTAGCCGGAGGAAAGACGTGGCGTGCTACTCCTGTGGGTTCGGCGATTCGCCGCTGGAGATCCACTGACCACCGGTATCCTAATGCCGTCTTTCGGGTGGAGTCGTTCTTTTTCCAGGATTTCCTTTGTTGACGTACGAACATAGAGTACTCGAGTAAACCATACTGTATATGGTATACACTTTGGCCGGCTATTTTACGCTCCCTTGCGAAATAAAGCAGCCACAGGGTGTGACCTTGGATAACAGCACGCGATAACAGGGGTCGCGTGTGAGCATAACCCTCGATAGTACACGGTCGTTCCACCGGGCCAAATCTCCGCACGCAAGGACGGCTGCGGTCTACCAGATACGGTGCAGCAGCGGAAACCGGGTTCGACCCGTGGCAACGGCAAGCGATGCCAGCGATCACGGCGATCATAATCCACGCTGGGAAATTAGCCCACCGTTCTAACCCACGACGCGCGCGCTGTCAGCGCCCGCGAATCACAGAACGGAACCAAACTAAACGAAACGTTGGCGCAGTTCCAAGCGCGTACACCTTGGTGTAATTTCAAAGTGCGCCCAGGAGGACACAAGCACGACGCGCGTGCACACTCGCACATACACGCATGCTTTCGCTTACCGGCGCGCTCCGCATGCGCGCGCGGCCACCCGCACCACAAGTTTGAATCAACGACATCTTCCGGACAAAGTGTATTTGATATGTTTTATCAGCAACTATCTAATGTAACCCCAGGTAGAAACCGTACGGATATACATTAATTACTGATAGTGGCTCCGCCCGGAGTGTCGTTGTAACTGATTGCCCTTACGTCCGCCAAGTCTCTCGGCGGGTGCGTCTGGTCACAGTCGCATCGTAACTACTTTCGCTTTTAGAAAACTCTTACATATGCATTCAGTAGCACACCGTTGAAAGTCGGTGTACGTAATCCTTACTAAAGCAACAATATAAATATATGTACCTCATGCCGTAACGCTCACGATAGGCGTCCGCCGACGTATGGCACGCGAACCTAACGCGAAGGCATCAAACGGTAGGAGTTACGTTCCCAGCCATCTCAGTCCGGCTCACCGAGGAACAATGCTGGGTTGGGGAGCGCGATAAGTCGAACGTAGATTACATGCCGACTGTGACACACATAGAGCGAAACCCGTCAGACGGAAGCCGAGCCCGCGTGCCATCCGAAGCACAATTTGCACGACGCGAGAGTGAACGGAACGGATTGTAGAGGGCATGAACCCTCGCTACGAGTTCTGGGAATATTTGTAGTGTATGTTCACTCGGTAGGACACGGTAGTCGCTAGTCCCGCCAGGCGGAAGGATGACTGCGACCTACCAGGTACGGTACAGCAGCAGTATCAGGGTGCAACCACCAACAAGGGCAAACGATACCATTGGAGTAGTATACATTAACCCGCTGGGTTAAACCCCCTGGCGAAATAAAGGCTGCGACATACCAGGCACCAGGTATGGTACATCAGCAGCCACAAGGCTTGACCCCAGATATGAGCACGTGATAAAAGCGATCACATGCGAAAAAACCCCACGATAGTACACGGGAGTTCCGCGGGCAGAAGTGGACATTTCGCGGACGGGTCAAACTCCCTGATCTCTCTTAACGGGCGCAGTATACGATTGCACTGCATTACATCAAGATTAGAGCCCGTATTGACGACCGGACGAACCAAACCTTGCGGACAATATCCATATTTATATTTTCACACGGTAGGAAAGGTTAGTCGTTAGTTCTGCCAGGGTCAACCCTCGGTCGGAAAGACGACCGCGACCTACGGTCCAGCAGGAGCAACAAGGTTCGAACCCCAACAATGGGAATCGATTGTTTCGAGATAGCGTATGGAAATCCTCTGGGTTAATTTATCAGGCGAGTTGAAGGCTGCGACATACGGTACATAGAGCAGCAGCCATAGGGTGATTCCGGATAACAGCACGCGATAGCAGCGATCGCGAGCGAACATATCCCACGATATTACACGGTAGCTCCGCGGGGCCAAGTCTCCGCGCCCAAGGACGACTGCGATTTATCGGGTGCGGTGCAGTAGCGGAAATCGAGGTCGACCCCCGACAACAGCACGCGATAACAGCGATCAAGGCGATCATAATCCACACTGCGTTAATAGCCCACCGGGGTACCAATCTGAGGGATCGGCGGGGATAAACTTGTTTTGTTATGCTACGCCGGGATGGGACACCACGACTCTTGGATACTGTTTCCCGCCCGCAGGCGTGGTGGGACACGTTGTACAATACATGGCTGAGTGTAGAGTACGCGCCGTGACCGTTTTGCCAGACGTGCACGAGCAATGGTTCCCGCGGGTCAGCCGCGCGACCGTGCGCGCGCTCGTACGGTCAAAGGCAGGCAGCTTGGGGTGCGCTCACCACCAGGGCGGAGGGCGCAATTGCGTGATTACGTGTACGCGCGCCACGGAATGCACGCGGTCGAGGTAGGCCTCCGAAGCAGGTGACAGAAGTTGACGGCGCGGAGTGGTTGCGTCACGGGGAGATATGACGGAGGGCGAAGGGTTCACTTTCAATCTCCTGTTCGGAAAGACGTTGCGAAGTCCCTCTCAAGCGGTCGGGGTAAGGAAAAACCTAATCTGCCGCGAAATTTGCACGGTCGCGGCCATTGTCGGGTACCGACCAGTGGCGGAATCTATGCAAAGACCACTCGCAGGGGGGTCAGGGTTTCTGTTACCCAGCGTTCTCGAAGGCGAAAAGATGGGGGGACGGGCGCTGACGCCGGCGCAGATGACCCCCAACCTCCAGACCAATTTGCGGACAGCTCGCATGGAGGATAAGCGATGCACTACGCACCCTTCCGGGTGGGAGGTGCAGCGGGCCATCGTATGGGCGGCAGGCACAGCCACACGTCCTTGGGGAGTACGTGGGGGGAAGTCCGGCACAGGCGCGAGCAGATGCGCAGGACCCCCCAACCTCCAAACCCATCTGCGGGCGGCTCGCATGGAGGATAAGCGATGCACTATGCACTCCTTTCGGGTGGGAGGTGTAGCGAGCCTTAGTATGGACGGCACAGCCATACGTCCTTAGAAAGTACGTGGGGTGGAAGTCCGGCGCAGGCGAAAGCAGATACGTAGAGACGACAGCATCCGTGGCCGCGGCGGGAGTAAAGCGTTCTGGCGAAACGGCGTTCATGGATACGGACGCGCTGCCGCTGTCCGAGCGGTTTGCAAGTTCATATGCAGCGTTCCCACAGAACAATCGGACCCGGGCCCCCAAGAGGGCAAGGTAGGAGTTTGGGTGTAATAAAGAAGACAAACAATCCACGGGAAGGATAATAAAATACAAATGAGCTACGGCATTGAGAGAAGAGCAAAAAGGAACACAAGCATGGGTGTGATCTCATGCCGGAGCAGAGAGGCATTCATTGATCCCAAACTAGATACGAATTAATGCGACGACGGAATATTACTAGTTGGTTGGTCCAAGTGCTACTGTTAGGTCATCGCTGCAGTTAGCCTTTAGCTGCGTGATTCTGTTTTAATGTATAGCGGCCGCTCTTCCTTGTGCAGCCTCTCTCTGCTCGTCGTACTGCTGCCGCTACGTTTACAGTAGATTGCTGGTTGCTACTGCTGTGAAAATATTTACGAACTATACTATTAATACTATACCTATACGCGGATCATGATTGTATGCATGCCGCGTGTACAGTCGGTAGTACATCTGTAGTATGACTCGGACTTGAAATTACCGAGCAAGCGCCCGCCAACCAACGTTGCGCTGTATCCTATCATGTAATACATCGTCGTTGGCTTGTTACTGCAGGACTTGTCCGTCGCCATGGCTCAGTTCTCCCCTTCTACCGACCACACCTGCTCTACCCTACCCTTCTAACTTAAACCTATACTGTCTTTTGGTGCACTTATTGTAGCGGTGTCAACTTGTTGACGCGGTGGGTTGTTCTTGTTGAATTGGAGTGGGCCGAGCTCCGATATCGCCCGGCGGGGGCGGCGCCGGGCGCGCGGGCACAGGGCCCAGCGCCGGGACGCTGCGAGGCGTAGAAGCCGTCTATGAGCGAGGCCTGGTGTATAAATCCTCTGTGTTTTCCCTTTGGCTATCCTCTTCTCCCAGGAGAATTAGGCTTGGACGGAGTGATCTTCTCCGGCATAAAGTCTCTGAGTAATTCGGACCAAATCTGGTTTAATCTTTTTGTGCCAAAACTGGATTCAGTTGATTGGGTAACGATTTTACGTACCGTAACAAGGTTATACTGTAGAGGTACATGGAAGCCCTCGTGGCACAGGTGGTAGCAAACGCAGGAGTTGATCCCAGCGAAATCGCTCAACACTCATCGCGTATCGGTGCAGCCACTACGTTGGCGGCCGGGGGGGAGGTGCTGTAGAGGGTGTTCCATGCTCAGGAAGATGGAAGTCCTCAGAGTCTTCCAAGGTACATACCCTCAACAACTCGGAGGACGCTGGATAGTTCCTCGTAATATAGAAAAGGCTGGGAACTGGGGCAAAGGCAAACAGGTCAGGGTACCATATGGGGCCAAACACAGTAATATCGACGCGACCTCGGAGTTGGGGTATGTCAATGGTTGTCTACCATTGACGGTCTCGGTCGTCCGAGACTGCGTGTGTTAGGGCCCCGGCCAGTCGGCTGGGGGGGGTGGGGCGTACTCATTTGTTGCTTGCCTAAGTCATTTGACCATTGACCACGCATCCCTTTCGAGACGGAGCGCTTAGTCGGCTTGGGAGGGGGGGGGGGTGTACTTCATTTTCATAAATGGCCGTAGTCGTATGACCAGACCCTCGCATCCCTACAATGCCGGGACGGAGCATGTCGGGTTTTCACCGACCAGGCAGACATTGCTAGCTCCAAGCGCGAAGCGCCGTGAGGTGTTGGGCGAGTCGCATGAAAGGTGAGCTGCATCCTACTAAGAACCGCTTGTGAGGCGGACTTGCATATGGATGACAGCTTCAATGAGTTAATTTAATGTCTAGTGTGGCTACTTCCTGAGACAGCAATGGGAGCACTATGTATCTGCCTCACGAATGCCTTACCATATCACACGACGTGATACGATAATTCCCATTGTGCGGACATGAGGTTATCAACCCCGCACAAATGATCTACTCGACCGCCAGCCTTGGTTAACCGCAAAAACAAACAAACGGTACCCTGGTTGTCTAGCTCACGCAGTGAGAGACATGTTTCACAGCGTCGTCGCCAGGCGACGCCAACCCAACCCATAAGGGGGGGGGGGGGCGTACTCATTTGTTGCTTGCCTTAGTCATTTGACCATTGACCACGCATCCCTTTCGAGACGGAGCACCGTTCCTACTCCTGATAGAGACACCTCCAACACTTGGGCGCTCATTACGTTGTTTCATATATTACAAAGAAACTTTATGCTAGTCTTATCCCCTTCCTGTTTCGCCGCCTGTGGCCACCATCTATCTCCTAAGATAGCGATCGTTATATCGCTACTATTTAGTGTACCAAACTGCTCTGTCACACTCGTCTATTTTCCTCATCTCCTCTAGCACATCCCTTTCCTCCTTGTACCTTTCACATTCTCCCACTATGTGAACTCTACTCTCTATGGCTTTGCCACATGGGCACATCTGTGCATCTACTTCCTCCTCCTCCCGGCTACTGGTCAATGCCGGGACGGAGCACGTTGGGTTTTCACCAACCAGGCAGACATTGCTTGCACCAAGCGCGAAGCGCCGTGAGGTATTGGGCGAGTCGCATGGAGGGTGAGCTGCATCCTGCTAAGAACCGCCTGTGAGGCGGACTTCCATATGGACAACAGCCTCCAATGAATTGATTTAATATCTGGTGTGGCCACTTCCAGAGACAGCAATCGGTATCACTACGTATCTGCCTCGTGGATGCCTTACCATCCCATATACACACTACGTGATACGATAATTCCCCTTGTGCGGAGATGAGGTTATCAACCCCGCACAAATGATCTACCAAGACCGCCAGCATGGGTGACCGCTAAAACAAAAAAAAACGGTACCCTGGTTGTCGAGCTCACGCAGTGAGAGGCATGTTTTACAGCGTCGTTGACAACCGACGCCAATCCAACCTATAAATAAAATAAAAAATTATGGGGGGGTCGGCTTGGGGGGGGGGGGGGTCCCGGGTACTGGCAGTACGATAGGGGACGAGAAGAAGCGGCCGGCGCCACGGCTCTCGGACCACGCCAGTGAAGCCCCCCCCCCAATGTCACAGATATTAAAAATAACATGACACTTCAAAGGTTATACAACAAAGCATAATATTTCTACGTAGAGTACAGAAATAAAAATATGTGAGTTTTGTTGTCAACCAACCGAATTAACTTTTGTTAGTCATGGGCTCTGCCGACGTATGGGCTTTACCGGCGTGAGTGTTTGTTCTGGCGAGAGGCACGGAGGACGGAAAGAGGTATTCACTTTCGAGTTAATGTGCATGGCTTCGTTGATAGAGCAGAGGCACACGAGCAGACGGCACGACACTGCTCGTTGGCGACTGGTAGGCCTAGACTAGGCCTAATGTTGTGGTTTCTCCCGCCCACCCACCCTTTCTTCTTTCGAAGGTGGGTGGAACGAAGCGACCACATATGTATGATGCTGGCCACATCGTGTTATAGATATATTATTATTGTTTGGGGTTGACTGTTAGCGATTCCGGGGTCACTACCAGAATGGGGTGTGTCAATGGTTTTCTTCCATTGGGGGTCTCGGTCGTCCGAGCCTGCGTATGTTAGGGCCCCGGCCAGTCGGCTGGGGGGGTGTACTTCATTTTCATGTATGGCCGTAGTCGTACGACCATAGACCCTCGCATCCCTACAATGCCGGGACGGAGCATGTCGGGTTTTCACCGACCAGGCAGATATTGCTAGCACCAAGCGCGAAGCACCGTGGGGTGTTGGGCGAGTCGCATGAAGGGTGAGCTGCATCCTGCTAAGAACCGCTTGTCAGGCGGACCTGCATATGGATGACAGCTTCAATGAGTTAATTTAATATCTGGTGTGGCTACTTCATGAGACAGCAATGGGATCACTATGTATCTGCCTCATGAATGCCTTACCATATCACACTACGGGGGGGGTGTACTCATATCGTGCACGGCCGTAGTCGTATGACCATAGACCCTCGAATCCCTACCATGACGGGACGGAGCACGTTGAGTTTTCACCAACCAGGCAGATATTGCTTGCACCAAGCGCGAAGCGCCGTGATGTATTGGGCGAGTCGCATGGAGGGTGAGCTGCATCCTGCTAAGAACCGCCTGTGAGGCGGACTTGCATATGGACGACAGCCTCCAATGAGTTGATGTAATTTCTGGTGTGGCTACTTCCAGAGACAGCAATGGGTATCACTACGTATCTGCCTCGTGGATGCCTTACCATATTCACACTACGTGATACGGTAATTCCCCTTGTGCGGAGACGAGGTTATCAACCCCGCACAAATAATCTAACAAGACCGCCAGCATGAGTGACCGTCAAAACAAAAAAAAACGGTACCCTGGTTGTCGAGCTCACGCAGTGAGAGGCGTGTGTTACAGCGTCGTTGCCAGCCGACGCCAACCAAACCTATAAATATACCAAATATTTATAGGCGGGGGGGGGGGGGGGGGGGATAGTAGCGAGAAAACGATCGCTATCTTGGGAGATAGAGGGTGGCCACAGGCGGCGAAGCAGGAAGGGGATAAGATTAGCAAAAGGTTTCTTTGTAATATATGGAAACAACGTAATGAGCGCCCAAGTGTTGGAGGTGTCTCTATTAGGAGTAGGAACGGTGCTCCGTCTCGAAAGGGATGCGTGGTCAATGGTCAAATGACTAAGGCAAGCAACAAATAAGTACGNTATCATACGAAGGTACATCTTTCACAGATAAAATTCGAGACTAAGTCAGTTGCCAATGTCGTTTTGCTTTGCAGCAACCTGCCCTTTTGGGAGCGGCAACTATGAAAACACTTGAAATCCCGCACGCGTTCACGGTTCACGGGGAGGCATTCAACGGAGTACGAAGGGCGAGGGGCGTTGAAGTCGACCTTCTCGCCACAGAAACACTGTGAAATGTAGAGTGCACCTACCGTAGACAATCACTCGAGGATGGACCGCGAAGCAACACGGGCAGCGACTCTTCGGAGCAGACGATGCAAAGGGCTGACACAATTTGATTCCTACTACTGCAGTTAGATCAAAACAATTACCCCTTCGTATTTGCGCACTACCACTCCCCCTGTCAAGACTAAAAACAATGCTCGAGCATGCCACCCAAAACCCAAGATCGTGCCTACTTCTCGCTTGTCTCTCTCAGCCCCCGCACGCGTTCACGGCGAGGTAAGCAGGGGGAACGAAGGGCGAGGGGCGTTGAAGCCGATCCTCGAAGAGAGCGCTCGAAGAAATAAAAAACTCCTCGAGATATTGAAGTGTCGAGATTCCGATACTGAGGCCGACACGGTAAACAAACTGTTGCCAATGCATGGCCTAGGATTGATCGTATATTATTTTATACCTGGTATATACTAGCGGTACGGCCACGGCTTCGCCCGTGGCGCTAGCCTTGGGTCTCCCATAGTAGTATGTATAGTACCTGGCATGGTAATACCCTGTGTTGCTATGTACAAATTATGAGGACCCTCGTGCCCGCTGGTATCGACCCGGGGCATGTCCGTCTTTGTCCCCGGGTTGTTCGAGCTGTAGGTGTATTGAAGGGTTTCTGATCCGAGGATGGGGACTTATCATCCTCGGGTGCGGCGGGAACTCGACCATGAGCCCCCCAGCCAAACCAACACAACACAGTCAGTGGGTCGGATATGCCATCATTGTTTTGTGAATATATGGTGTAGGGACTCCCAGCATGACGTGTGAGGGTTGTGTCGCTGTGTGTGCTGATCTGCGTCTACGACTGGGTTGTGTTCTGGATATAGCACTGCTGTGTGTAGGCAGTGGGGTCGGTTTGGAATGCATTATTATAGTAAATGGTTGAAGTCAGCGTCATCCGGCCGGACAACAGTTCCAGAAAATAGCTGGCAAAACATTCCCAGAAAGTTGTGATGCTCTCTATGAAGTGGAGGACTCAGTCTACTGGGGGGCTCGCTAGGGTCAGTACACTCTGCCCGCTCGGATGTCCTTCCTGTGTGTACATACTAACATGTCAACTGACGGCTCTGTGTAACGCGATATGCTGTTGTTTTCTAGCTCTGATGGGTACCTATCCTGAAACTGGACGGAACATGTACGAACATGTACTCGTACGTACGTGTTTGTCTAGGGTAGTTAACACTCTGCCCGCTCGGATGTCCTTTCTGCTGGTCACATGGATGTCAATGACGGTTCGGTGTAACGCGATATGCTTTGTGTTCCCGCTCTGATGGGTGCCTATTCTGCAAACTGAAACGGAACATGTACGAACATGTACTCATACGTACGTGTTTTCTCCCCCAAGTTGACATCGAGAAAGCGTTGACCGCCCACGTTGCTGAGTTTTGTGTCGTGTTTTAGTTTTGCCGTAAGTGAGCTACGTGTGTTCCGCGTCTGCTGCTGCTGAAGTTGCTACTGCTGCTGTTGCTGCTGGTGCTGCTGGTGCTTGTGCTGGTGTTGGTGCTACTGGTGCTGCTGGTGTTGCCGTTGCTGCTTGCTGCTGCTGCTGCTGCTGCTGCTGCTGCTGCTGCTGCTGCACGCTTCTGCTGGTGCTGCTGGTGATGCTCGCTGCTGCTGATTTCTGTACAAAGAGGATACCGAATGCATGTCGTGGTGTAATTCTTCCGCACGCGACTGTTGTAATCAACCAATGGGCTGTCTGTTTCTGAACATGAACTGCAATAAAGCCAGATGCACCGACTCGCTGTTGTAACATTGCGTCGTAGGTTAAATCGTATATAGTTTGGGATCAATGAGGCCTCCTGCTGCGATCAGCCGGAGACGCTCACCCAGGGTTACTACTCCCGCGTTGATTGCCTAGCAATCAACGCGGCACCTCGTCGCAGAGAGTAGGTACCCCGGTAAAATAAACACTAACAAAACTGATGTCGTTGTCGACGGTACAACCTCGCTACCAACGATGGGCGGGCGGGATGGTCTGTTTTTTCTCCTAGCCTCTTTCTACTTTGTCGTGCTGTTGTAGAGCTGCGATATCGCTCACGGAGTGATACTCAATCACTGCCTCCCAGTACAACAAAGAGGCTTTTCTGAAAAGGGGTTCTGCCCTGCGGGCTTCGCCTCTTTTCTGTGTCAGATTACTGTTGTAACATTGCGTCGTAGGTTAAATCGTATATAGTTTGGGATCAATGAGGCCTCCTGCTGCGACCAGCCGGAGACGCTCACCCAGGGTTACTACTCCCGCGTTGATTGCCTAGCAATCAACGCGGCACCTCGTCGCAGAGAGTAGGTACCCCGGTAAAATAAACACTGACAAAACTAATGTCGTTGTCGACGGGACACCTCGCTACCAACGATGGGCGGGCGGGATGGTCTGTTTTATTCTCTAGCCTCGTTCTACTTTGTCGTGCTGTTGTAGAGCTGCGATATCACTCACGGAGTGATACTCAATCACTGCCTCCCAGTACAACAAGGAGGCTTTTCTGAAAAGGGGATCTGCCCTGCGGGCTTCGCCTCTTTTCTGTTTCAGATTGCTGTTGTAACATTGCGTCGTAGGTTAAATCGTATATAGTTTGGGATCAATGAGGCCTCTCTGCTGTGGCATGAGATCACACCCATACTTGTTGACCCTTCTCGTATCTCAATGACGTCGCTCGTTTGACTCTTCTCCTTTCTGCGGGTTCTTTCTCTTCCTTATTGTCCCCAAACTTCTAGCCTAGCTGCTTATGGGTTATGCTACCGTTGGTTGTCCCGTGGGAAAGTCGTGTACGAGTTTTGCGAATCCCTCCGACGGTGATATGGCGCTTAGGTACGCCATTGGAGTTTGAGGCCCCCAGGAACGCGTCTAGTCGGTGTGGAGCCTTTCGTGGCGTGTCTTCGTGCGGTTCTTCCGGAACTAACATACGCTCACTTCGTCTTTGAAGGGCGACAGCCGCGGAGCTTTTATGTGGGTGGTCTCACCACACTACCTTTTCCCAGACATCACAGCCCGCAACCCACCGCCGTTAACATTCGCTTTCGCCTAATGGATCGCCAATAACGTCTGTCACAGTCGGCATGTTCTCTACGTTTCGCTTGGTCCTCGCCCCCCCCATCCCATTCGTTCCTCGACGTTCGGAAGTGGGGAAGATGGGAACGAAATCCTACTTCTCGGTGCCTCCGCGTTAGGGTCACGTGCCATACGTTGGCAGACCTCTGCCACGCTTGGTACGGCCCGGTGACAAATGTATTTACTATAGCAAGGAATTACGGGCACCTGAGTTGAACGGTGCACTACTCGATACATGTGTCGCTATGTACTTGAAGCTAACGTAGTTACGATGCGACTGTGACCAGACGAACCCGCCGAGAGACAACGCGGACGTGAGGGCAATCAATTGCAACGACACTTCGGATTGACGGTCTATCAGTAGCATGTATACATTTTCCGTACAGTTTCTACCACGTGGGTACATATAATATGTGAAACGGTTGTCGATTATATGTGAGATAGACTTGATTGGTCAATATAAGTGTCATGGATGCAAAGGATACTGGTTGGTGTTGGCGGAACGTGCGCTTGCTGTTTGTCTGCGCGTGTCTCAACTTGTTTGCGTATGCGCTCGACAGCTCGCATGTATACCGCATGTACTTGGTATATATAGTGTTTTGCCACTACAAACCGGCATATATATCCTAACTGTATATAAAAGTGGGATTACGCCTCGCCGCTCGCCCGTCTCGTCATAATAGTCGTCATGTGCGTGCCCCGTGCATGCCCCCCCCTTGTATTAACGCCATCGCCTTACGCTCCCGCTGTCCCCGTTACCGTTGCCCACCGCCACTTGTCGTAGCGCAAACGCTGGCGAACTTTTAGCCCCGACTCGCCTGTGATGTCCCGCACAGATCGATATGCATAGCCCAGCTCTCTGCTACTCCTGCGCTACCGTCCGTCAACTGTGGCATCCCCGTACCTATTTTTAGCGACCGGCGGCGGCGATCCTACCGCCTACCGTACGCCCCGTTTACATGTACGTGTCGTGCGATTGGAAGTCAGCCACTTGCTACTCCCCTTGCGTCATGTGTGACTGCCCTCCGGTGCCGTAGCACTCTAACCTCTCCTGCGCTGAGAGGTCGCCGCCCCCTAGTATTGTCGTCGTTCACGCTCTCATGACTACCCCGGCCGCAAACGCGCCCCCCTGTCCTCGCTCTCCCGAACCGTCATACGATACTCGAAACCCCCCGTCGTTTATATTTCAGGCATTGTTTCCCTCTACGGTACTCTTCCTATTGTTCTTCGCGGTTCTCACGCCTCTCTGTACAACCTTACAACCTCCGGTCGAAGGGCGCCGATGGCCGCCGCCTTGCGAAGAACAGCGAGCTTGTCCCATATGCATATATGGCACGTGCATGCCCCGTGCGGGTGGAACTGTTCCGGTTCCGCGCGGAGACAGTGATGGCTCGCATCGTTACCCATGGGTCCCCCGGCGTGTTGGGCTTCTAACGCTGTGTCATGGCGTGCCGTGCCGCCCACTATGCAAGAACGGCAATACCTAAAATAAACCGACAGCGATACAACTACCAGATACGGCTGAGCGTATGTTGAACCCGTCGTGTATACTTGTCGGGGTTCTGGTGGCTTGTATCAGCCCGGTTTCGTTCGTCGGTTCCTCAATTTGTGGCTTCTAGCCGGGACTCAACCGTTTTCGCCATGTACCTACATACACCGTCGTGTACACAAGAACCTTGGCATAAAATCGATAGTTCGTGTAGTACGGTCTGGGGGTGCACCCTGTGCGATTGCCCGTGCCGGTTGGGGATTAAACCCTGCTTGCCCGCAGTGGCCGTACTGCCACACCGTGTGCTCGCGCGTGTCGGGGGATTTAACCCTGTTTTCGTGATCAGGCGGCTATGCCCGCCATCGCCACCGGGTGTAACCCTGGAACGATCGAGTGTAACCGTCGGGGTGGCATCCTATATAGGCTGCTGTCTTATCGTTCGCAAGTCGGGGGGTAACCCTATGTGCTCGCTCGTGCGCGTTGGAGGTTGAACCTTATTGCGTGCTTGTTGTGGCCGTAGTGCCAGACAGCATGACAATTCGAAGGATATACAACAAACTGACCTTTGTATTATTTTCTTTGGCATTTCGTTTGTGCGATTTGTTTTTCGTGTGGCTACTGCAACTCGTCACACACTGCTGTTGTTGCTGTTATTTGCGTAACTCTCCGCAGGCTGGTTTTTACACACAGAGGTAGCTGTATGACGGCGATAATCTTACGACATACGTGCCTGCCCCGTTGGCGAACGTTTTGAGTGTTGTGTTTGTTTTTTCTTCTTCGGGACTTCTTCTTTGCTGCTGCTGCTACTGCGGTGTGACCGCCAGCTCGTTCTCCTCAGTTTTTGTTTTCTGTGTAACCACCAAAAAAATATCAGATTCCACACACGTCCCCAGCGCCACAATTAATGTAAGCCATGTCTTACGTGATTCGAACCGAACAAAAAATAAAACGTACATGCACGACGACTTTTCAGGTTTATCTGGGCTTTCGTATTTATTGCGTCACCCTACCAAACTGATTACTATATGCTGTGAAAAAAATGCCTTTTTGTTTGTCCAATGTGATAAACGCGACGACTCCGAAGGGGAATCTTGTTTCCTATATAATGCTGGGTTGAAAATTACCCACGATTTGGGACTTGTAGGCATTTGTTCGAAGATATTTTCTAAATTTTCTTTTGAGGGCAGACCGGTGGAGAAGTTAGTAACATGCGAAGAGGAAGCCTTCCACAAGGGTTGAGAGTACAAAGCCTGGCATCGGCGTCTTCCGCCGAATGACGTCGCGTGCGATATAATGTTTCTATTATAATTATTTCCCAAATACTGCGTTTCTTAGGCCGATGCTAATGGAAACAGTATATTGCCAAAATAGTTTCAATTTCAAGGATACCCGAAGTAGTATTTATGTACCGCGTGCTATGAGCAAGAACGTTCATCAAAGCAGTTTTAAACACAAAATGAAAATATAAATCAATTCCTGGCCGGATGTTGGGGCAAGTTCGGCCTGAAAAACACAAAACACGCAGCGAAACGTGTAGTCGGAAGCAGCGAGATTCCGCGTCCTCGGCAGACATCGGTCGACGAAACCAACGACTGTGTCATTAAGTTTTTATCGCGCGTGCTCGTTAGGGGCTCCGACTCAGCGTAGGGTCACAGTGTTCACACGGACGATGATATGTGGCGGGCGCCGACCAGGCGTCTAATAAATAACATTCGGCCGCTGGTGTAGAGAAACACAAGGATAAAAAATGACGATCCCTCTCCGGTCGCAAAACAAAAACGCACTTTCGTCAGGTTTGGGAGAAGAGCTAGGGCGCCGCGTGCAACCCCTCGCCCCTAGACCATGGATCCACATGATATAATATATCCGAGGCTGTCATCTACAGTATTTGGCGTTGCGCTCCACGAAGTGGGTTGGCCGTGGGTTGATTTGATTGATTATGTGTTGAGATCAAACGTATACTGTCGCATGAATTGAATATGTATGAGCTTGTTGACCATTAACGGCGAAAAAGCACAATTAGGCTGTGTGCAGCCGCGTAAAAAATAACAAAAAACACGATTTTCCCCGCAAGGGTATCTTCAGCTGCTAGTAATAGTTCACATGGATAGTTTGGAAACTAAACGTTGTCACAACGTGGTTGCGCTAGCCTCGGTCTTTGGCCCAATGAACATGTATAGGCCGATGTATAGGCCGTTTACCCATCTGCTGCACTTAGCGGACGATTTCATTTCTATTTATTTCAACCCAACGTCAAGGACTTTTAACTAAAAAAGCAAATACCATATAACCGGTCGCCGTTAAGTGCTTACCGTAGACAGCGGTGTATACCACACCCCTGGTGATAACATGTGGGGTTATGAAAACCCTAGAACCTGGCGCGTTATATTCCGGGGAGGTAAAACACGGCGTACCCCGGCGATAAAGTGGGTGACTATTTTGGAATTTGACAAAGCGTATCACCGGGGTTGTATACTGTAGGGGGTGTGATATAATGTGTGTGATAAAAGTGGTTGCAACGGGGTTTCGGCTGCCACACTCGAGCAAATGAGGGTTTGATAGCAGTTAGTGGTTGAAGGTTTTGCTGCCACACTCCAGGAAGGCAGCAAAGAGTCTGGCAACAAGAGGTGTGGCACCAGTGTTGGAGTTTTTACTACCAGGTTGTACATCTGTTGTGATGCCCTCACCAGCAGATGCCGTACCTGGCTTGTCTACGGGCTCTGCTGTGGGGGCCTTAGTGGCAGACGCTTGCACTTGCTTGTCGGTGAGCTGCGCGATAGGGGCCTTCGCGGCAGTAGGAGACACAGGCGTGGTTTTTCACAAAAAACACGTGGTCGAGCGTTGATTTCCGGTAGCAGCAGTCGCTGACGCAGAAAAAGACTTTTGCTCATTGTGATGGGCCATTATTTCGCAAGCCTTTGCAGCTCCTCTCCATGTTGCTGGTCTCAATAATATATTGTGGTACCCTCGCATACCTGGGGGTACTGTGTGCTTACTCACATCGTGGTATCATCCAGGTGGTGTCTTGGCGGTGTGTTATACAACGCACCCCAGTGATAAATCGGGCGGTTGTGTTGGGATTTATTATATTTGTTCACCGAGTGGTATCTTGGAATACAACTTATAGGGTAATATACACCGTCGTTTACGGTATATAAGCGCAAGCCGGTTTACTTATGTGACAACAAACCGTACATATTTTCTGAATTTTAAAAAAAATCCGAAAAAAAATGGTATCCTGGCGGGATCATTGGCCAACATCACGCTGAAAAACACACAGCAATTTGTTGAATTCCGAGCGGCGAATTGCCGAGCTCTCTACAGATTTCGACCGAATGAAGCCAAAGGCTACAGGCTACAGATTTCGACCGAATGAAGCCAAAGGCTTCGTCAAATATGAAGGCAGCGCGCTTGGTAGGGGATCTAACCTACCCTATGTGTAGGTTCACAGTGTTCACACGAAGGCTGGTGATGCATAGCAGGCGTCTGAAAAAAAAAGAAGCCGAGGGTGAGTAGAAAGAATACAGCACACATGTTCAGTGTCTCTCCGATCGCAACAACAAATAGGTTTTGCGCCCCCTAGAGCATGAACCAGCATGATATCTTCGAGGCCGCCAATCCCATTTCCTGGCTTAGTCCAACACGAACCAGGGTGGCCTTGAGTTGATTCCCTGTCGAGATCGAAGGTCTATTGTCGCATAATCTGATTACTGACCCGTGTCGACCGAAGCCGGTTGACAATTGAGACAACGTGAAGAAGTTGTGCCGCACCGTAAAATTCATTCCGAAACAAAACAGTCATTTTTCACAAAGCGGCGGTACGGTGATGTCTTAAGCCGCACGTGGTGTGTTAAAACGATTAGTTTGGAAAGTCATTTTACGACGGTGCTTCCATTAGCGTCTACCTTGGGCCAGGCGTTAAACGAAATGGGAAATTGATCTAGAATTATCTGCAGATCTTCACAAAGAACCCTACTCAAACCAATTTTCCTCGCGGAGAGATCAAAACCGGACGTTGTCGCGAAAGGAATTGCCCGAGCTCTCTTCCAGAGGTTTCCAGGGCACGTGCTTCGTTGCTACGAGGGTGGACCTTTTAATTTGTCTCGACAGCAACGCCAACATCAAAAAAATTACAACAGCAAAAATGAAAAACCTTCGGTTTAAGAATACTCTGTTCACGCACATATATGGGAAATATCGAGATGTGTACATATTGAGGCAAATCTTGCCCCGTCGTAAACACGACTTTCAATGCCCCCGTAGCAACGGTCAGGCGAAACCTGTGGGGAAGAATTCTCCACGAGAAAACTTGATCTGAGTAGGTCGAAAAGGAAAAATGTGCAACCCTATAATAGCAAGACTCGTTTTGGCAGATCGCCTGGTCTAAGTACAGATATTCGCAAACATTGTGACATAGATATATATATCAATGCATGCGGAACCGCTCAGCTTCCTCCGGAAGAAACTTCGGAGAGTCTTCGCTTCAGACCGGAATCCACTCGGAGTCCCTTCGGCGCTCTCGCGATCGCTTTCTCGCCCGCTCTTCTCGAGAGTCGCCTCCCTGAGCCTTCGCCCCTCATATTCCCCCCGCGCGCACTCTCGGGTCCCGCGCCGCCCCCGAACGCGTCGACTTCGAACTGGGCGGATCTTGCGGAAATGGCTCGGTTCTACTCGCCGCTGAAGATGATATTTGCGGTGCTGTTGCTGCTGAGAAAGATGTTTAGGCTGCTGTTGTTGCTCCGCGGAGACGGAGGAATACGAGTCAACTCAAACTGAAATATTTTGCGTCAACTAAAAAATCAAAGATCCACGGAATTTATACATACATACACATATCTCTCTTTTTTGTCTTCGCAAGCTTGGATATATTTTCTCTTCGATATATATATATATATATGTGTCGGTCTCGCAAACACGACCGCTTTCTCTCGACGATATCCCTGGCTTTAACTTCTTCGACCCCCCCCACGTCGTCCACCGTACATGTAGGTACATGAACTACAGCAGCAAGCAGCAGCAGCGGTTTGAACAAAAAACAACACTCGGTTTATTCGCTATTATTACGAGTACTGTTGTTCTCGGGTGAATTATCACTGCTGTACCAGCTAACAAAGATGAGTTTCGACGAAATCCTCGGTCTCACAGCTGTTGTTTTTTAGTTTTTTAAATGATAGAAGTAAATCAGGCCTTTGAGTAAAAAAAGGGCATTTTAGGCGATGTCATTAACGACCGACTACAGATACTGTTGCCTGAGTTCAACTCCTACGACGACTCTTTTTTTTTTTTTTTTCTTTCTTGTCTCGGATCTGATTATTGATTATTACCTGGTACTGATTATTTGTGTGTTTTTTATCCGCTACTGACAAGAATCAATGTAACATGATTGTAATAATATCATACGTACCAGTATATACATATAATAATAATATCATACGTACCTATATATATATACATACATACATACATGGTATTTTTGGTGGGCAAAACTGGAGGTACTGCGCGTACTGGTAGTAATATATATATCAGGGTTCGTTGCACACACTGTTTATACTGCGAGTACGTACATACTACTCGCAGTTATCCACGGAATTATGTACTGCGTGCTGTAGATTGTATACTGTGTACGTAGGCAAACTGTTTAAACTTACCCTATGGATCTCATGGCCGGAGTTTGAGCTCAAGCACACCTCCCTATCTTCGATCCCTCGATCTCCCTTTTATTCATCCTTTTTCCCTTTTTCGTGTACTGCCCGTGTTCGCAGTGTGACTGAGAACTGTATCATAAGAAACGATATGATTGACAAATAAATGCGTTCGATGAATATCAGAAATGAGTCAATGGAAAAAAACTCAGAGAGGAAAATAAGAGAAAGTACACTCGGTTATACGATAACAACCGAGAATAGTACCTATATCCTCGTAAATGTCTCCATCACCTCACCATCGAAAGAAGAAGGGTGGGTGGGCAGGAGAAATCACGAATCACGAAAAACCTGGGCCAGCGAACGACCGCTGTCCAGTTGCAAGCAACAGCTCTGTCTGTTCGCGTGTTCTACCAGTCTACCAGCACCGTTCCGTGCGGTATCCACTTGGTATTCCCACAAGCGCGATCAACCAAACAAAGCCCGTTGCTGCTACAAGTGAGCTACGTAGTGTACGTGCTCAGCCAGAGAATATGAACCATAACGCCGAATTATCTCTACTTCGAGTATAACAACAAACTGCAGATTATCCTTGTATCGGTTCCCGATCACAAATAATATTTTCCTTTGTTGTATGTATCTTTCGAATTGCGTTGTATATTATCATTTTTTGTGGCATGGGAGGAGAGCAGCTGGCTGACATGTCTACCGCATTATCAAACTCTGTGCCATGCTCACATGCCTTTTGCCCATAAACGCATCTCCCTCCCTTCACTGTCTGGGTTATACTGTACGAATTCTCGGATGACTGAGACATCCAATGGTCCAACACCATTGTACTCCTTCACAACCGAGATTACTCCGAGACTTCTACAGTTAACCCCATACAGTATCTTGACCTGGCTGTCCTTGCAAACCCTTGCCAGCTGCTAGTTTACGAGACCCATGTCGAGCATAGTCCGCATTATTCCGGGTGTACACCATAACTGCACGGAACTTCCACCTTCCTTCTCGCTGTATGACTCGCCCCAACACGTCACTTCCAGCCGCAAGCGTCGAGGCACTTCCTAACCTCAGCGAGTGGTTGGCGGACTCTTTGGGCTTACGCCCCGACTTTCCAACTACATTTCTCAGGGCCCACAACGCTTGTCCATATCCCCACGCTCGTACTTGCTCCCCTGAACGGAATGAGGAAAGTGGCGCGTGTTCAGGTTGCGCTGCATGGCATGACAGTAGTGCCACCATAAGAGCAACGGCTCCGCCACCCCCGCCAAGCTCAGAACACGGGCCCCGAACCTCGCTCCGTGTACGTACTACGCCGCTACCAACTTGAGCCTCGTCGCCGTTATGGCCGCGGAGTCGCACCTCAACTCAGACGTCATCAATACACTGAAGACGCCTTAACTGACTCTCGCCAGAAACTAACAAAAAATCACTTCGCTCGAGACATGTGCTGGGTGGCCCTCACTATCTGCAGGTGGTTAGACTCTTCAGGTTGCCAAATCATACACCGGTGAATAATGCCGTTGCATCCACACCCGAAACCTCTTGTGCATGGTGCGAAGTTAATAGCAAACGTGATGTTACCGTCTACCTCTTCTGATTTGTTTGTTTGTTTTATCGCAGGTTCAGCGAGGGAGTAATGCGAGATTCTGAACTAATTTTCGCCCGTTAACGACAAACCAAAAATACCGACGATAATATCCAGGTGCACTATATCTCACGATAACAACTAAACTTCGCAGCACTGCCAATTCAGCCACCCAGTGTCACTTACAGCCCTCGACGTTGAACCGACTTTGGCTAAGCCTTGTTCCCATTGACATTTGTATGATCGGCTCGCTTTAGGACGTAATGTGAAGTACTGAAACTACACTGTGCCCCATTGCTAGCACGCAGATAGGTATATCAGCACGAACATGCCGTTTGTTATTGCGCATGCCACAGAGGCCTTGTACAGCTGCACATTGTTCTCGCCTTGCCGGGTTTGGAAATGTTGCTGGCGGCGTTCACCAAGCAGTGGTTCAGTACACATGTATTGTCTTGCACGTACTGATGTTCTGCTAATTCATGCAACATGGTATATTCTGAGCCCCATCACGACCACGCTGTGAAGGCACCGGCACGTATTATACAATGTCGCGCTGCCGAGATATCTCAAACGTTTGGCTGTAAAGATCACCTCTCAGCACGTGGTGAGACACTCATTTACGCCAAATATTCTGCGCCCCTTTGCGACCGCAAAGGGTAACAGCAAGGATATCCGTATGAACTATTGCCAGCGGCATGGTACCGCTGTAAGTATCGTTTCCCTGCCGGGACATGTGGGCGAAATTTCAATTATTGCTGCTCACAGTTCACCCATCAGTGTTGCGATTTCTGCCACTGAGGTCGACTATCTACAAGCATTCACGCACGAGACATATCAAACGTTTGGCTTTGGCTGTGCAGATACCCTCTCAGCGAGACACTCATTCACAACGCCATAATCATGTAGTCATAACCAACAATGTTGCATTAAGCTCTCCTGGACGTTTTCAGTGAAGTCTACACATATTCTGTGCCTCATCGCTGCCGCCAGGAGTAACAGCGAGATTACCCAGATGCTTGCCAGCGGCACTGTACCGCTGTGAGTTTCGTCACCTTTCCGCGATGTGTGAATGAACATAGCAGACGTTGCTGGTCACGGTTCACCCAGCAATGATACGAATTATGTCACTACGGCCGTCTCTCTACAAGTACCCACGTCCGAGACATCTCGAACGTTAGGCTGTGAAGTTTCCTCTCAACTCGTGGTGAGACACTTATTCACTACGATATAACCATATAAGTATACTCATAAATATTCATGTTACATCCACAATCTGACGTTCTTAGTATATATATATAAAACTGTAAATATTATGCGGCCCATCGCGACCGCGAGGGGTAACAGCAATAATAACCAGGTGCACTTTTTGCTAGCGGAATCGTGCCGCTGTAAGTATTGTCGCTCTGCCGCAACATGTGAGCGAAATTGCAAATGTTGTTGCTCACGGTTAACATAGTAAATAAGTTGGTCACGTTTCACCCAGCAGTGATACGATTTCTGTCACTGCAGTCGACTCTCTACAAGTATGCACGTCGGAGACATCTCGAACGTGTGGCTGCGAAGATTCCCTCTCAACACGTGGTGAAACACTCATTCACTACGCCATAACCACATACTCGCAAATATTCATGTTACACCCACATCCTGCTGGCCATTTTTAGTACATAAAATTCTGTAAATATTCTGCGCCCTATCTCGACCGCGAGGGGTAACATCGAGAATACTCAGGTGCACGTTTGCCAGCAACGTCGTACCGCTGTGAGTCACTGCGGTCGACTCTATAGAAGTATCCACATCCGAGACATCTCGAATGTGTGGCTGTGAAGATTTCCTCTCAACGCGTGGTGAGGCACTCATTCATTACGCCATAACCATATACTTGTAGATATTCATGTTACATCTACAACCTGCTGGCCATTTTTAGAGCAATAAATTCTGTAAATATTCTGCGCTCCATCGCGACCGCGAGGGGTAAGAGCGAGAATACTCAGGTGCACGTTTGCCAGCAACGTCGTACCGCTGTAAGTCACTGCGGTCGACTCTCTACAAGTATCCACGTCCGAGACATCTCGAAAGTTTGGCTTTGAAGATTTCCTCTCAACGCGTGGTGAAACACTCATTCACTACGCCATAACCATATACTCGCAAATATTCATGTTACATCCACATCCTGCTGGCCATTTTTAGTACATAAAATTCTGTAAATATTCTGCGCCCTATCTCGACCGCGAGGGGTAACATCGAGAATACTCAGGTGCAAGTTTGCCAGAAACGTCGTACCGCTGTGAGTCACTGCGGTCGACTCTCTACAAGTATCCATATCCGAGACATCTCGAATGTGTGGCTGTGAAGATTTCCACTCAACGCGTGGTGAGACACTCATTCATTACGCCATAACCATATACTTGTAGATATTCATGTTACATCCACAACCTGCTGGACATTTTTAGAGCATAAAATTCTGTAAATATTCTGTGCTCCATCGCGACCGCGAGGGGTAACAGCGAGAATACTCAGGTGCACGTTTGCCAGCAACGTCGTACCGCTGTAAGTCACTGCGGTCGACTCTCTACAAGCATCCTCGTCCGAGACATCTCGAAAGTTTGGCTTTGAAGATTTCCTCTCAACGCGTGGTGAGACACTCATTCATTACGCCACAACCATATACTTGTAGATATTCATGTTATATCCACAACCTGCTGGACATTTTCATTACATATAAACTCGTAGATATTCATGTTACATCCACAACCTGCAGAACATTTTTAGTGCATAAAATTCTGCGCCCCATCGCGACCGCGAGGGGTAACAGCAAGAATACTCAGGTGCACGTTTGCCAGCAACGTCGTACCGCTGTAAGTCACTGCGGATGACTCTCTACAAGTATCCACGTCCGAGACATCTCGAACGTATTGGCCGTGAAGATTCCCTCTCAACGCGTGGTGAGACACTCATTCACTACGCCATAACCATATACTCGTAGATGTCCATTTCACATCCACGCCCTGCTGTACATTTGTAGTACATACAAGGGCTCCGCATGGGTGCCGGCATTCGCCGGCACCCATGCTTCGGATAGGATAGTATCTGGTACAACGTCAGTTATTTGGTACCATCCTTAATATTTACGACAATGTGATGGCGCTCGCTCGTGTTTCGATATCTGACGCATACGTGCAGAATCAAGGCAATGCCAAGTGTTGCAGAAAGAAGGGAATGCTGCGTGTTGAAATATTCAGTTCGCAACCTCATTTCTCAGTCTCAACAGTCAGTCTCAGAAATAATGTAATCAGTCGCTTTCGGTGTTCCCTGGATAGTCTCAGTTCTCAGGACAGTTTGTGAGAATTACGACAACAACGTGATGGCGCTCGCTCGTGTTTTGATGCGTGACACATAGTATATACGTACAGAGTCAAGCCCATGCCAAATGTTGCAGGGAGAGGGAAACGCTGAGTGTTGATACTCAGGTCGTAACTTCCTTTCTCAGTCTCTGGCAGAAGTGCACCAGTTGAGGTGGCGGGCTCAGTTATGGTACGTGCGGCAAAAAACAAATCGTGTCGAGAAAACGGTTCCGTGTGGATAGTAGAGAGACGTCAAAGCTGGCCACGGGGGGGGTCTCAACTATTATCTGACTCTCGTGTCTGAGCAGACTCGTATCTACACTGCAGCACTACGCATACACTACAACAGTATTACTGTACAGCAGTACGTACCACAGCAGCAGCAGTTTCTACATACAGTACGTACTCGTACCAGGTGCTGGTATTATTGCTGTTTGTTGTAATAGGACAGCAGCAGTAATATTTCCACCGTCGGTGAGAAACTACAGCAAGCAGTAAAACGTAGATGCGAATCCTCCAGTTTGGGTCCACGCCCGTACCTTGATTGCCAGCGCCAGAATCGTAATTATCAGCCCGATCCCTGGAAGATCTATACACTTCATCGTTGTCAATAGGACCATCACGAATCCAACCGAGAAAAAAAAATAATTCGTACTCGGCATATTATTGAACCGAGTTTTCTTGTTGTTGTACAGCAGTACTGCAGCAGCAGCTGCACATTTTTGAGCCGAGTTTTGTGTTGTCGTACTGCTGCTGTGCTTGCTGCTGTTGTATCGTACTCGTATCCGGACGAAGCAAGGCCGAGGGGGTGGAAGGGGCTAAAGACGACCGCTCAAGTAGTCGGGAGAAAGCAATCGCATTTGCGAGACCGAGCTATCGAAGGAAAGAGCTAAATTATTGAAGCTCGCAACGACAAAAGAAGCCGATATATAAATAGATGTATGAAAGAAGCTTGCTTCCTTGAGGAAAAACCTGCATGTCCCCCAAAGAACCTTACTGTCTCGAGGAAACTATCTCGATGTCCCGCCGTCTCGAAAGAGCCTACGGATTGAAGGCCACCGCGCTCGGCGGCGACGCGCGACCTCGAGAGAGCGCGAGCGGGAACAGGCCCGTCGGAGGCCGGAGAAGGCGACCCGCGAGAGAACGGACGAGAAAGCGCGGGCGAGACGCCGAGAGCTGACGCGTTTCCATTTCGGTCTGAAGCCCAGACGATAGGAGGGACTTCAGCCATTTCCAAAATCACGAGAGGCATCGATGCTCATTTTATTTATATCTATAAAAGGAGCATTGACCACTCAGGTGATCTTGGACCTGTTCGGCTCTGACTTCGCTTTAGACCGGACTCGCACTCGGGACCCGTTTTGAAGGCCTCGCGTTGGCTTTCTCGCCCACTCTTCTCGAGGGTCGCCCCCCTCAGCCTCCGTCCGCGACTTTCCGCCCGCGCGCACTCTCGAGTCAAGCGCCGCCGCCGAGCGCAGCGACCTCGAAGTGCGTGGATCTTGAGGAGATATCTCGGCTCTACTGGCCGCTGAGGATGATATGCGTGGTGCTGTTGCTGCTGAGAGAGATATTTGTGGTGCGAGTCTCAACTCAAAATATCTCGCCTCAATTAAAAACTCAAAGATCCACGGATGAATGAAAACTCGGCTGATTTTTTTTCGGGTGGATTAGTACTGTAGCTTATTTTTCAGCGTAGAGATATTACTGCTGTGCCTGGCTGTAATACGTACAAGAACAAACAGCAGTACGTAAGAGTAGTACCAGGTACGAGTACTGTATGTACGACGTAGCGAGTAGCTGGTGTGTATAGTATTGCTGAGTGCTGTTGTGTAGTACGTACTGCTGTAATACGTACAAGAACAAACAGCAGTACGTAAGAGTAGTACCAGGTACGAGTACTGTATGTACGACGTAGCGAGTAGCTGGTGTGTATAGTATTGCTGAGTGCTGTTGTGTAGTACGTACTGCTGTACAGCAGTACTACTGTTTGTTGTAGTGTACAGTGCTAGATACGAGTCTGCTCAGACACACGAGAGTCAGAGAATAATTGAGATTTCCCCCCCGTTGCCTCGACTTCGCATATCCATGCGGAACCGCTTGCTCGGCACGGAGTGTTTTTGCCGCACGTGCCAAAACTGAAACTGAGCCCGCCACCGGAACCTCGACTGGTGCATTTCTGACAGAGACTGAGAATGAAGTTGCGAACTGAGTATCAGCAATTACAGCAGTAGTAGCGTTTCCTTCTTCCTGCAATAACACCTGGCATTGCCTTGATTCTGCACGTAGTATGTGTCAGATGTCAAAACACGAGCGAGCGCCATCAGATTGTTGTTGTCGTAAATCTCACAAACTATCCTGAGGACTGAGACTATCCAGGGAACACCGAATGCGACTGATTGCCTTTCTGAGACTGACTGTTGAGACTGAGAAATGAGGTTGCGAACTGAATATTCCCTTCTCCCTGCAACCCTTGGCATTGCCTTGATTCTGCACGTGGGCGTAAGGTATCGAAATACGAGCGAGCGCCATCACACTGTTAGGACTGTCATTAGACACGTATTTACGCCAAAACTGGCTCTTTTTATGTCACGAGATCCAGTTGAAATAAAAAATGAAACTTTTGACCTTTAGAAAATAAACCAATCAGAGCCAGTCAAATGTTGTCGTCATGCTGGACGGCCCAAAAACAAAAAACAAATAAGCTCCACGCTACTCGTACGTGCGTGATGATGTTGGGCAGTCTCGTTCGAGCTGCCTGACAAGCACTTTCTGCTCGTGACGCTGCTTGCATTTTGAACAGTAACTCCTGGGGTAAGCACCCTCTACGACACAACCCACAGCCCACAATAGACGAGGCCCAAGCCCGCTTGTCTCGCGAAACTCCAGCGCTCATGGCGATGACTGCCCACACGTTACGGCAGCAACCGTCCGTGCCAGATGAAAACCAACTGCTGCAGCAGCATTGAGTAGCAGCATTGAGCAGTATCATCAAGCAGCAAGCAGAAGCAGCAGCAAGCAGCAGCAGCAGCAGCAGCAAACAAGCAGCAGCAGCAGCAAGCAGCAGCAGCAGCAGCAGCGGCAGCAGCGGCAGGATGACCCAGCCCATGCGCAGCGGCGATCGCGCGCACAATGCTTGGTTGGCTGCAGTAGCAGCCAAGCCTGCTACTTGCGCCCGCGGGACTCTGACCACTTCACTTAACTCTTGAAAACCGCAGGCAGCCGTAGACGACCCCGGACGCCGATGAGCAGTTAAAACCGTAGCCGCAGCCGATCCCGGACGCTGATGCGCAGTTAGCACCAACCAGCTGCAGCAGTCATTGTCCGGATCTGCTGCTGTGTCAGCAGCAGCAGCAGCACAGCAGCAGCAGCAGCACAGCAGCAGCAGCAGCAGCAGTAGCAGCCATGATGGCTACTGCCTCTCTCATAGTACAATCAATCGTACGAATATGCATATTTGTCCGAAAATATAACGACCTTTTGGACTGAATATAAATATGAAAACGTTCTTTATTTTTAGGTACACAGTGGTAGGGAATAATATGATAAACCAATTACTGCTGGGGAGACCCGAAAAAATAGTTGAGGGTTGTTTTTATATTTGTGAAAGAAGCATAACATATACAACCAAAACACACTACTCGTAAAGTGGCCTTTTTTGAGCGTGGGTTTTTCCTCAGCAACAACGCCGATTTTGATGCGGTTTGCTTTGATAGATAGCCTATAACCTAAAGCATGTATTAAGCTATCAGAGTGTTGAAGTAAAGGAGGCAAATCATTCCGCGCAAGAACATATGAAAAATATAGTCCTTTTCGGCCATTTCTCTTTCAATTCTGAATATTTTTTTGACGTGATGAACGAATACAACCACGGCGACCCTGCAGCCATGGCCGCGAAGTATTGAGAGAAAACTCCACGACCATCCGGAGTAACCGGCGATCAAAGTCCAGCCTGTGTGTAGTGTTTAGTCAAGATATTCAAGAAAATGCGATTTCCGTTTTTTTCTTTTTTTGCTATGGTTGTTTTGATCGATACGAAAAGACGAGACATGATATTGCGGCGGAATAAGCTTCACTGGCACCCCTAACTGTCGTAAATAGTAAGGATGGTACCAAATAACTACAGCAGTAATGTACCAGGTATATGTCCTATCCGAAGCATGGGTGCCGGCGAATGCCGGCACCCATGCGGAGCCCTTGTAAATATGTAAATATCCTGCGCCCCATTGCGACCGCGAGGGGTAACAGCTAGAACACTCAGGTGCAATTTTTCCAGCAATATTTGGTTGTGAAGATTATTTCTCACTCAGTAGCCCGCGTGGGGAATCACTCGTTCATTACGCCACATTACATTTATTGTGCACGTACGTTTGGCTGTGAATATTATTTCTCACCCAGCATTCCGCGTGGGGAATCACTCGTTCACTACGCCACATTATTTTTATGGTGCACGTACGTTTGGCTGCGAAGATTATCTCTCACCCAGCAGTCCGGGTAGGGAATCACTCGTTCACTGCCACGTTATATGTATCGTGCACGTACGGTTGACTGTGAAGATTATTTCTCACCCAGCAATCCACGTGGGGAATCGCTCGTTCAACAAGCTACATTGTAGATATCGTGCCCATACATTGACTGTGAAGATTATCTTTCACCCAGTAGTCCGCATGGGGAATCACTCGTTCATTATGCCACATTCTATGAATCGTGCACGTACGTTCGGCTGTGGAGATTATCTCTCACCCAGCAGTCCGCGTGGGAATCACTCGTTCATTACTCCACATTGTGTGTATCGTGCACGTACGTTTGGCTGTGAAGATTATCTCTCACCCAGCATTCCGCGTGGGGAATCACTCGTTCAATATGCCATATTATATTTATCGTGCACATACAATTGGCTGTGAATATTATATCTCTCCCAGCAGTTCGCATGGGGAATCACTCGTCCATTATGCCACATTATATTTATTGTAATAGAGTGTTTGCGTTTTTATATTTTTTCAACTATTACTTCTCTAAAAATTCTCCCGAAGGGAGGATTTGAGGTAAATTTTTGAAAAAACGGCAAAAAATTACTTTAGAGAAGTATGTTTTTGATCAAAAGTTACGGTAACTTGATTGGCCTACACGCACCGAGCATTCTACCGACGCAGAACGCCTCAAATTATGGGACATGTCTGATAGGCCCCAACCTTGCTGCTTGCTCTACACAACACAACAACCGGTGGGGGCACAGAGGCTCGGGAGGTGTGCTACAGTATGATACGAACAAGTGGTGCTGGATTTTGCTAACGGGGCGCCGGCGGACTGCTGGCGGCCCGCTACGGTACGCTCTCGCCGGCTTGGTGTCGTGGAGGATGCGCTGTTCAGAAGAACTACTCGTACGAGTTACTCGTACGAGTCGTATGGAGACGTGCATCCGCCTTGCTTGTAGAGCGCGACAGGATGACAGATCGCCGTGTATCATTTCAATTTCACAACACTGCGGTAACAACACTAGCAGCAGCGGCAGCGCGCCGCCACGGTCTATATATGTCGGGCGCCGGGCGGGCTTGGAGCGGAGCGTGCCGGCGCGGTGTCGCGCGCAGGTCGTGGGCAGCAGCAGGAGCAGCACACGACGACAAGAATAGTTGGACGCAAAATCGAAAAAAAGCAAAAACGGAAGCTGTTGCTTCTGCTGCTCTGCTGCTGCTTCTGCTGCTCTGCTGCTGCTCCTGCTGCCGCTGCTGCTGGGGCTGCCGATGCTGCTGGGGCTGCCGCTACGTAGCTGCAGCCACCGGTGCTGCTGCTTGCGGTCGTGGGATAACAGCTGCGGCACTGCGGTCATACCCCTGCCGCCGCCACCGTTGCTGGGCTGCCGTTCCTCTCGTATACGCTACTTTTTGTTTTCCTGTTTCGTTGTTTGGTTTGCAGCATTGCCTCACCCCACTTCCCTTATCATCTTCGAAGGCGTCGCCTGCAGGATTTTGTTTACTTTTATCGCAAACACACCGAAACCAGGAGGGGAAGGGAATTGACTTTTTTGAGCGGAAGGAAAGTATATATATATTTTACTTCTATCGCAAACACTCTATTATATTTATCGCGCACATAAGTTTGACTGTGAAGATTATCTCTCGCCAAGCATTCCACCTGGGGAATCACTCGTTCAATATGCCACATTATATATGTCTATCGTGCACGTACAATTTACAGTGAATATTATCTCTCACCCAGCAGTCCGCATGGGGAATCACTCATTCATTACGGCACATTATATATATCGTGCACGCACGTTGGACTGTGAAGATTATCTTTCACCCAGCAATCCGCGTGGGGAATCACTCGCTCATTTTTCCACACTTTATGTATCGTGCACGTACGTGTTTGGCTGCGAATATTATCTTTCACTCGGCAGTCCGCGTGGGCAACCACTTTTAACAGTTCAATATGCCACGTTATATTTACAGTTCACGTACGTTTTGTCTGAAAATATGATATCTCGCCCAACTGTCCGCGTGGGTAATCACTCGTCCATGATGCCACATTATACGTATCGCAAAAGTACTGCTATATTACATCATCTTGCCGCGACGTCGTAATAATCAATGTATGCATGACCTTGCTCCGCTGCTGTACGGGCCGAGATTTCACTGATCAATTGATCACATTGTTTTGACGTATGCTACAGTAAGACTTTTCACACTTCTGTTTAGTTAGGGGCAATGTGAACATATATACCTGGTATAAGTAATCTGCGCCCCTTCGCAACCGCGTTAGAGGTACCAGCAAGATTATCCAGTGACACTACACAGCTGTTTAAACTGAACAGCTGTTTGAATTGAGTATATACGTACTGATGTTTCAGCGGATAAAACAATGTGACAATTCTTCACACCCTGGACAATTTCTATTTCAATAGTCTATAGTGTCTATAATTATTTTTGGGTGTAGTCTATTAATTGGAATTGCCCAACCAAATGATTTTGATTGAAGTATATTCATTTGAATTGTCCAGGTAATTAATTTTGGATGCTGCCTACCAATTGGAATTGTCCGGACAATTGATTTTGGGTGCTGTCAATTAATTGGAATTGCCTGCACAATTATTTGGACCATTCCTATTACAATAGTCTATTGTGGCTACAACTGATTTCGGATGCTGTCTATTAATTGGATTTGCCCAACCAAATGATTTCGATTGAAGGATACTAATTGAAATTGTCCGAGCAACTGATTTTGGGTGCTGCCTACCAATTGGAATTGTGCCTACAATTGATTTCGGGTGCTGGCTATTAATTGGAATTGTATAGCCAGTTTGTTTCGAGTGTTGTCTACCAATAGGAACTGTCCAACCAAATGACTTAAAGTACAGTATATTAATAGGAATTTTCGGGGTCAGCAAAAACAAAATCGAACACTAACAATTTGAAGGTCAGGACAAAGCCTATTGACCCAACCAACAATTTTATTTGGAAAGTCAGCACAGAAACCTATTATTGACCAAAGCACTCCTATTGGTAATCAAGACCTGAAACTAATTGTTGAAACAATTTCAATTGGAAGGTCAGGGCAGAAACCTATTGCTCCGACCATTCCTATTAATAGAAAGGAACAAAACGAAATTATGGAAACAATTCCAATTGGAAGGTAAGAGCAGAAACGGTTTGATTGAACCATTTCAATTGTGAGACAAGACCAGAAAATAATTGCTGAAACAATATCTATTGGAAGACCAGGACACAAACCTATTGGCCGAACCATTCCTATTGATAGATGCACCACGAAAGCAGGATCTCGACCAATTCCATTTAAATGGACTTCCGGGAGATCTACTGTAAAAGCAATAGTCCATTGTGGGTAGGTCCCATATCCTATTGAAGAAGTAATAGAGTATTGGAGTCTGCGAAGCGAAAAAATTGCAGGAGGCAATTCCAGTTAATTAACAGAGCTCTAAAACAATTGCCTAAGCAATTCCAATTAGTAGGTGGACTACAATATGTTGTTGTCTTTGCAATTCCAATTGCGGCAATATGGTAATAATCAATTGTCCGCCTCATTTCATTTAATAGACTTTTCGGTGCGTCTATTGTAGGCGCAATAGTCTATTGCGATGCCTATTGTCCAAGGCTTAAGCAGAAAGGGAATGAAAAAAACATTTTCCAAGTGATTAATCGGCCGCCAAACATTTTGTCCGATATATTAAATTTAATGGGCATCCTCCGAAATATGTTGTCTGGTCGATTCCAATTAATAGACTGCTTCATTAATCAATTGGTCCCGCAATTCCAATCGCTAGACAGCCTCACGAATCGTTTGCCTTTGCAACTTTAATAAATAGCTTCCTCATGCATACATACATTGATGTGTCAACTTCCAATTGCAGCGTCCGGAATCAATTGACCGGTAACATAATATTGTCTATTGAATGGAAATGCCTGATTGTCTGGACAATTTATTTCGAAGCCTGCCAAAAAAATGAAATTGCCAGGACAATTATTTAGAAAGATGCCTATTAAATGGAATTGCCCGCGCAAATAATTTAGAAGGATGTCAATTAAATGGAATTGCCAGCACAATTTATTTGGGAGGATGTCAATTAAATGGAATTGCCAGCACAATTTATTTGGGAGGGTGTCAATTGAATGGAATTGCCAGCACAATTTATTTAAAGGGGTGTCAATTAAATGGAATTGCCAGCACAATTTATTTAGGAGAATATAAATGAAATGGAATTGCCAGATCCATTGGCACCGAAAATATTCTGCAATTGTCCATTAGCGTTACAATATAATAGGATATTATAGTGTAATAGACTATGGGTTCAGCAATGGGATTTCGGTGGTTAGTGTTAATATTACGGTGGCCCATTGTTAATAGGCCCTGATACGTGAATTTATTGGCCTCGGAATCATTATTTATGACCCAATATTTCCACTATGTTTTATCAAGGAACGTATCACATCTGGACTTATTAATCGCCACACCAACACGCAGGGGGGATACCAAAACCATGTGGGTAGGTTTGACAGAAACCTGAAGACTTCAGCTTTCCAACGATCCTACGTATAGCCGGAAGTATGAGGTTCTAGGAGAGGACGAGGTGCGCAAAAATTGGTCCTCAAAAACATACTATTTTGAACGGGGGGGGATGTCCCGACCCACATTCTTGTAGGATAGATGCGTATTTGGCATGGCTGAAAAGCTCACGATTAGGGCTGTAAACTTCATAACCTACTTTTGCGATAATGGCTTTCGTTCATGAGATACAAGTGCGCGAAGAGCTGTACCCCAACTTCACGCGTCCACCTCTACCTCGTTTGCAACCCAGTACGTTTGGCTTCAAGTGGCATCGTTGGAAAGCTGGAGCCGACAGCTATCCGTGGAACCCAACCGAGCATTTTTGCGGTCTCGGTGTGCGCCTGTGTTTGTGTTTATTAGTCCGGATTATACTGCTGTTCTGTAGTTTTTTCTAAAAAAAAAGGAAAAAATGGCCTCAAAATTAAAAACACAACTGGGAAGATACGAATAAAAGTAAATCCGCCGGGCCTATTAACAATGGGCCACCGTAATAGCAATTACTTCAACCATTAATGTAGATGGGTGTATATTAGTATACATTGGGTGGACGATAGGGCCTGGTGGGTGTCTGTTAATAGGAATTGCCTGTACCATAGAGCTCGATGCGTTCCAATTAATTGGAATTGGCGACCACAATTGCCAGTCAATTGTAATAGGAAACTACTAATAGACAATTAGGCAATTGATAATTGTCCAGGGTGTGCAATTCTTTGAAATATGATCATGCTGTGCAATGTGTGGCGATTTCTCCGCTTTTGCTTCTTGCACAAGCAACACAACTCGCTCGAACCGTTTCCAAACGCACACGCTCTCCGCCCACCAGTATGTTATAATCTGCGCCCCATCGCAACCGCGTTAGAGGTAACAGCAAGATTATCCAGTGACACTGCGCACAGCTGTTTAAGTTGAGCATGTACGTACTGCCGTTTCAGCAGAAAAAACAATGTGACCATTCTTTGAAATGTTTTCCAGTTGCTCGGGATGAACGATATCTTACACGTGCCATGTTTTGCGTCGTCTTGCCGCAACGTCTGAACCCAATTGCAATAATTTTTCGTCGCCTCGCCGCAACGTATAAACCCAACTGCAATACCTCGCAATAGGTATAATATGACATGCCGACTCACCCAACAGCAGTAATGTTAAGCGATTTTTGTGGTCAACTTACAGAAAATATGACTTAGTCTGCGCCCAACGTGACGTGAAGCCGCGAAAGGTATATATCACAGCAAGAATATTCCGTCGACACCCAACAGCAGTAATTCTGAGTCGATTTTTCTGGTCAAATACAAAAAAAAAATTGCATATGCCACTATTTCCTGTGCCCACAGCAAGAGTATTCAGTTGACAAAGCCAACCGCCGTATACCTAGCATATCAAACAGCAATAACATTCGGTTGACACACCAACCGCCTGCTGCTGTACGCATTTGTTTGCGAGTCCTTGTGGTCAGACACACCATACATTTTTCTGGTCAACTACACAATATAAAATTGCCTGTGCCCCTATTGCCTGCACCCACAGCAAGAGTATTCAGTTGACAAAGCCAACCGCCGTATACCTGGCAAAAGCCAGCCGCCGTATACCTGGCATATCACACAGCAATAATATTCGGTTGACACACCAACCGCTTGCTGCTGTACGCATTTGTTTGCGAGTCCTTGTGGTCAAACACATCATGTATCTGGCATATCACACAGCAATAACATTCGGTTGACACACCAACCGCCTGCTGCTGTACGCCTTTGTTTGCGAGTCCTTGTGGTCAGACACACCATGCATTTTCTGGTCAACTACAAGATATAAAATTGCCTGTGCCACTATTGCCTGTACCCACAGCAAGAGTATTTAGTTGACAAAGCCAATCGCCGTATACCTGGCAAAAGCCAGCCGCCGTATACCTGGCATACCACACAGCATAATATTCGGTTGACACACCAACAGCCTGCTGCTGTACGCATTTGTTTGCAAGTTCTTGAGGTCAAACACATCATGTATCTAGCATATCACACAGCAACAATATTCGGTTGACGCACCAACCGCCTGCTTCTGTACGCATTTGTTTGCGAGTCCTTGTGGTCAGACACACCATGTATGATATAAACAAGCATCTTTCGACACACCGAAGATTTTTGATGAACTGCTCCAGTGTGATACGATATGCCATACATACTTGAAAGATCGTTGGGTACCCACGCCCAGGCCGCCGAGTACGACTAGACACGATCACTTTCACGATTACGAGCATCATCGTATCTCTACCTCGATCGAGGGGAGAGTCCGATGATATCTCGTTGCCGCGATCTGTGATGCGCATGTGCTTGATCATGATGTTGAGCTGCTGCTGTCAAAGCTATTTCCCCGCGTTTTGTGGTTTTTCCACAAGCAACATAACTCGCTCGAACCGTTTCCAAACGCAAACGCTCTCTGCCCACCAGTGGCGGGAATTGAGGGACAAATGACAACCCCTATTTGCATGTAGCAACATACCGGTCGATGCGATGCCCGGTGTCGACGCTTCCGTGTTCACTACCTGTGCCTCGTATGAAGCACTTCGCCTCCGATGTTGCTTTTGTTGCCCTCGCTAATCCCCCGATTCTCCGTCTAGCGATGAACTCGAGAAATCATGAATCACGAAAAACCTGGGCCAGCGAACGACCGCTGTCCAGTTGCAAGCAACAGCTCTGTCTGTTCGCGTGTTCTGCCAGTCTACCGTTCCGTGCGGTATCCACTTGGTATTCCCACAAGCGCGATCAACCAAACAAAGCCCGTTGCTGCTACAAGTGAGCTACGTAGTGTACGTGCTCAGCCAAAAAATATGAACCATAACGCCGAATTATCTCTATAACAACAAACTGCAGATTATCCTTGTATCGGTTCCCGATCACGAATCATATTTTCCATTGTGTCAGCTTTTCATTCTGAATAAACATATTGCCCTGTGCACATTGTAGGAAGGGAAATTAAATGTTTTCATGAGGGTACAGGTATACCACGGGCTCCGCTCGGACATGCGGAGGGTCACCAGGCTTCGTATTTTTCGCCACTCGACTAGAGTCTTTCTTCTGGCGCCCCTCCCCGTTGCCAGCGTTGAAGAGTCTCGACTATCCTCGCCCGTACGTACCAAAACTGAGCCCACCTCGATTGGTGGTGCATTTCTGAGATTGAGACTGAAAAATAGACGAGGTTGCGAACTAAGCATAAACACTTTTCAGCCTGTATCTCCGTCTTCCTGCAACACTTGGCATTGCCTTGATTCTGTACGTATGTGTCAGATATCAAAACACGAGCGAGTACCATAACATTGTCGTAAATCTTACCAGGTACGCCTTAATATCCTCAAAACCGAGAGTCTTCGGTGAAAACCAAAAACGACTGAAGATGCATTTCTGAGACTGTCAGAGCGAGAAAAGAGGTTGCGAACTGAAATTTCAACACTTAGCTTTTTTTCCTTTTACCGGCAACACTTGGCATTGCACTGCTTATATACGCATTTGTCAGATACCGAAACACGAGCGAACGAGCGCCATCGCCATGTACATTTTCCTATCCGAAGCATGGGTGCGGGCGAATGCCGGCACCCATGCGGAGCCCTTGTACAATAACAAAGATAAGTAGCAACACACGAATACCCTGACCTCGATCGGCGCTTGGTCCAACCACTCGGGAAGCCTAAGCCCTCTTGACGCAGCCACCCCATCCACCTGGTTGCAGAACATCAAAACAGACGAGAACCAATCGAACCCGCAGCCAACGAAACAAGCGGTCAACCCAACCACAGCTGCGAAGTAAAGCGACCCATCAAACCACAGTTGCAAAAGAAGACAGCTATTACAACCCCCAGTTCCATAAACAAGCGGCAAATCAAAACAAACAGTCGGCCAATAGCAAAGAAAAGTTGAAAAACAGGCAACCACTGAAATTGAGCAACCGGCAAGAGGGGCGGCCAATGAATCAAGCCGGTACACCGCTTAACATCCTACCATCACCCAGGGGCGTCACCGACCTTTATCCTTCACGAGGTCATACACTCCGTAGCACGCGCGACCGAATAATTCCACGCAGCTTAAAAATATGAGATGCCCTGGTTTCCACTTGACTCTATTACGGGGGACCATATTAAACAGGACCGAAAAATGTTATTATAGTAAGAATGGGTGAATATATAGGTTTTTGTCTGTACCGTAGGTCCTCTATATTAGAGTCCCTCGCAATGAGATCTATATACGCTTTCGGTGCAATTGGTTACGCGGAAATTTTGACATGCTGTATTTGGACCTTGGCTGGTTTGTGCGTTAGCAGAGAGCAGGTGTGTCAGCTCGGAATTTATCCACAACAGCTGACGTCTTTTTACGTACAACAGCTTGTGGTTATCTCTATATTAGCCGTTCGATATTTCTCAACGGAGGTCTACACCTCCACTTCCGGGTGCTGCAGTGGTCACCATTGGTCGAAATTCACAAGATGCAAACGAGACGAACACAACTCTCAACTAGACGTTTGCACTGCACTTGCGGAAGCTGCAACTCCTCACAAGGAACCACAAGCAGCCCACGAAAATGAGATAATCTTCTCATGGGGTGTGTGAGGGCGTCGGGGGCATCCGACAGACATCAGTCGGAGGTGACCAGAAACGACTGACGACGTGTTGTCGAGTACTCGAAGTTGCCAGCCAGCAGCACACAGATATCGCAAAATCGAAAACGGTTTTGTTTTTGCGCTGCTGACCCTACAGCAGCATCATGGCTACAACACTCATGAAAGCACGGCACACGCCCGCTGGTTTCCTCGCGGAGATTCGAACTGCAGTAGTAAACTGACGTACCCGAAGAAAGTGCGGACAAGCAAAATACGATCCCGTGAGATGGGTTAAGTTATGGGGCTCAAAAACAGATCAAACGGCACTAGCTTGTTGTATATTTGAAGCACGAGAAACAGTAAATATGGTTTGCAAATCCCTTAGTTTTTTTTTGCGTATAGAGTCTGGCGAAAACACTACTCGAGCCTACACGACAACAGACATCTGCAAGTTCCGCTGTGGCCTCAACTGGCCAGCCAGAACCAACAGTATTCGAATATTAACACGAAACCATCCAAACTAAAAACTGGCGGCGAATACAATCAATTCGAAACGAAGCCAAGGGAAACGGAACGAAACAGCGAAGCCAAACATAATCAACAAAAAAAGGAAAACTAACAAAAGGGAGGCAATGCTAACACCAGCCGATAATACGTCAACGCGTAAAACGATAAAACAAGAGGGAAACAAACTCCAAAATGTAAAAACAAAAAAATGAGAACTAACACAAGAAAACAAAATAATAAAAGGCCAACAGAAAACTCAAATATCCAAGACGTCGAAGAGCATACCAGGGTATGTTGTACAAATTTAACAAACCAAACGGTTCAAAAAAAAAACAACTGAAACAAACCAAAACAAAACAAGTCAAACCAAAACACATACAAAGTAGAAAACCAAAAACTAAACCGACAAAAACAACAGAACGAAACAAAAAACGAAACCAAAACAATACAGTATACAACATCTCGGGATTAAGCGCTCGCCCCACCCCAATCACGGGAGAGCCAGAGTGAACCAAGTAGTTCCTGAAAACATTGTGGAAGAGTTGTTTTGAGATGAAGTAAAGAAGGCTGAGAAAAAAATGACTTATTATTGGGGGGCAGAGTGGAGCAGGAGCGATTATGGACGATACTAAAGGTATAACGGAAAGGACATTTGAAGAAAAAAAGGTGGATGAAATATTAAATATTCCGGTCTTGGTCAATATTGTTTTTTTTCGTGCTATAAATCTATTTATGTCAGTTCGCTTATCACATATGCACCTCCATAGGTCTGCGGATATCTCCCGCCTCCGACCGCCTCTCCGCGCGGTTTCTTCGCTGAGGCGTGCCCCCGCCTCACCTGCAACCGCCGGCGTCGCCAAACCGCCCGCTCGGCGCCGTAGCTTCCGGACGAAGCCTTGACGTCGAGATCTACGAGGAGATCTACGAAAAATCGTGCCCTGTGAAAGGTTTGGTGCGTAGTCTGCACACAGGGCTCATGTCTTCGCGTGTTTTCTTCGGTACGTGTTCTCTGACCTCCAACACACGGGGGGAGTCGATTACCTGGCCAGCGTCGTCATTGTGAAGTCCACTAAGCGAGGTTTGTGCCAGGATCTGGGGAAGAGTTGGTCAGCCCCGAGAACACATGCCACCCAGGCGTCGTGGAGAACTGCGAACTCTCAATATTTTTGAACCCCCGGTAGTCTACAGCAGCACGTTTATTTACACAGTAGCTGAAGCTGCTATGATGAGCCTGCAGCACCACGAAGCTACGAATGGTATATGCACAGCAGCAGCTGTGGTCGCGTCTTTCTGCGTAGCAATGCTGAGCGTCACCCAGCTGGGATGAGCGCATCACCGCATACATACGCTCATCATGCTCTACCAGAATTTCCAGACCGCCTTCTCGCATTATTCCGCCGCACACGGGAAATCGGGATGTAATTTGTCGGCATTATTTTCCCATTCCAGTATCTCCCATATCTGCGGCATGCAGCATGTGATCAGCAAACGCCCACACCTTCACCGATCACAAAACTTTCCCCAGCACCTTCTCGCATCACCATTCTTGCCTGATGGACCCGCTCAAGCGTTCTATCGCGAAGAAGGCTAAGCCCAGCGACACACCGGACACGAGATCGTTTCAAGTCGTGGGCGACCTGACATGCATGCCTTAGATTTTCAGTTCCGTAGATCCCGACGCCGGCGCCTCAGCGAATTATTTTTAATGATTCACCAGATATGAAAATAACAAACTTGATCTAACTCTTGGCCTTACTTCTTACCGTTTTAATAGTAACTATCCTGTGCTGCGACCGGCGGACGTCCAGGCCGCCGGCGGAGCCCCTTGTATAGTAAATGGAAGCTTTCACGAAAGTGGTTCATGTTTCCACGGAATTCTTCCGTGAAAGTTTCAGCTACTTCCATAGGAGATGCCACCACATTTTCACGCAAGCTTCGACTACCTTAATGGACACTATTTCCACGGAAGTAGCAGCGCCTTTCATGGAAGTTTCCGCTGTTCACCTACATCCATGGACGTAGAATCAACTCTATCATCTACAGCATCAACGCTACAGCGAACTATTATTGGAGTCTTCCCTATTAGCACATCGATCTATTGATAGAGTACTTCCAATATGCAAATCACAGCCATCTAGAGTGGTTCCAAGCATAGCGACCTATTAACGGAGTCTTCCGAAAGCACACTGTTCAAGAAGAGACCTCTGGTAGGGGTTAGGGTTAGCAAGGACAACGAACACTCTTGGAAGCTCATGAAAGTATGGATAGTTTTTGGAAGTAAGTGAAAGTCGATCGAACTGAGTGAAAGCCAAGGGAGGCAGATACAGGAAGCTGGAGGCTGCCGCTATTTCCATGGAATGGTTCGCTACGTCATGGAAGCTTCATTATATTTCCATAATTTAGTTCTATGAAAGCTTGCATCTACTTAAAAACAAAACACAAAGTTGGAAGTTGGTGGAAGCCAGTAGAAAAATACATGGAATGTGGTGGAAGGAAGTAGAGGTACAGAACGTAGTGAATGGTCGTAAGTGGAAGCCGATGGAAGTTGGTGGAAGCCAGTGGGTGTAAATACATCTCCTCGGAAGCTTCCGTGGAAGTATCAATGGAAGCCTCCGTGGAGACGGAGGCTCCCACTTCCTGGAATCCATGGAAGCTGGAAGCTTCCACGTCCACGGAAGCTTCCATTACTTGTATGGAAACTTCCACCACTTGTATGGAAGCTTCCACTACTTCCATGGAATATTTCAAGTTTTCATGGACGCCTCCATATACTTCCACGAAAAAAACGAGTATCCACGCGAATCAGACAGCTGGTCTGGTACAAACGATGGACACCATCTCTGTTCGCTGCGACATCTAGCCCAACGTCTACTAGTAATTGGTGGTAATGAGGAGGGGACCTCGGTACCTGCAGTAGTCAAATCTGCATCACGCTGGGGAAATACTGATTGTGCTGAACCAACACGAACGAACGTTTGCGTATGTACACGTGCCGTTTGGGTTCTTTTCAAAGGAAAAACAAAATCGTCAGCATACAACAGCAGCAGCAGCAGCAGCACCTGAGGCGGCCGCAGCAACAACAGCGACGGGACAGCAGCAACAACAGCAGCAGTAGGACGCACGAGGCCAGCGTCGGTGTCACTGTACGCTCGGCTTGTCGGTCTGGCAATTGAACCCTCTGTACTTGTACTCAATTTGTTGTGTGTCTCCTGGTTCCCCAACAATGCATGATATTCGGCATGATTTTAAGACGAAACAAATCTGCAGTGTCCAACAACCGATATTCTCGTAGCAGGTGCCACCACAACTAGTGCTGTACGACATCTACAGCAGAAGTTCGTCCCCTCATCAGTAGGAGGGTGGGCCTTACAATATCACCTAACAGGTGCATCATGTCTTAGAGACACAAACCAAACGTTGCTGTGGTCAGACACATTCTGCCTACTGGTAGAGTTGGGTTTCGTTCGGTAGAACTCCAAAAAAAAAAGTTAAGATATTGTACGTTCCGAATTTGAAAGAAAACATGACTCAGCCATATGTGCCTGTCAAAAACATGGCGCACAGCCATGCCTTGAAAACACAGGTTGCCGCACCAAGCTCGACCAACTCTGAACGAGTTACAGCGATGCCAGAACGAGAAGAGTTCGTTAAAACGTATGAGTGCAAAGACCCCGAAGGGACTGGCGTTGGTGCCGTGTACGTTGAGTGCGGTGTACAAACATCGATGTTGACTGTCTCACACACAAAGAAACTAAAAATTGCCCCCCAACCCCCCCTTGAACGCAATCCTCTACAAAGAGGCCTTTTTTTTCTCCATGAAAAATCGAGGGGGGGGGAGGCTCGGGCTTTGCGCTCGCGGGCCTCATGATCAAATACGTAAAAAAACGAGAGACTGGCTTCGTACCTGCGGATCGTACGTTAGCATCATGATACATCACATAAATACGCTACTACCCGCGCGAGTCTTACAGCTGGTACACAACATACCATATCTGCTGTATCATCCCGCTCTACCTCTGTATTATGCGTACGAGAACGAGAGACTGGCTTCGTTCGTACGTACCATACAGTATGATACATCAGAGATGTGCGAGTGCCACGAGCATCAGAGCGCGGACCGTTAACAACGTCTCAGCCAAATAGCTACCGCGCTATTGCTGTAGTCGCAAATCGCTGTTGCTACGGCGACAGGCACGGCGCAAGTACGCATTATACTGTGCAAACCTGCGAGGTGAAACACGGTGTCGGGGATGCAGGCGTGACGGGAAGACGTGGGTTTTGAATATGTGGGACAACAATACATGTTACAAGATTCCTCTCGGGGAAGTGCCTACCGTATAACACGAAAGAAAGCACACCCCCCTTAGATAACACCCCCCCCCCCACATAAGCACACCGGGTGATATATTTTTTACTTCGTTTTTTTACCGTTATTTTATCACCGGGGGTACGTTAGATAACACCCCCCCCTATGTTACGTGTGTACGCCTGAAAACAGTGTCAAACTCCACAATTATCACACCACCTGGTGGATGGCTTCGGGCGACGATCATGTCGTTTTTCTCTGGGACCAGCGCGCTTACCGGTACTGGCACTAACGTTATCACGTCTCCTACGTCCGCCGTGTGCGAAGCTCCGGCTACTGGTACCGGTACCGGTGAAGCACCTGCAGCACTTGCGGTGCGACCCTCGGGGTTTCATCAATGAGTACGAGTACCTGTATGGTACCGGTACCGGTAACCGTTTTGCGGTATCGTAGCAAGGTTTTTGTTTTTGCTGTTATCCCCGGGTTTTAAGCGTTTGCCTTACCATCCCCGGCAATACGTATTACTAAAAAAACTAACTGGTTTTAGACCAAGCTTGCCATGTGTTAGCACACCCATTGCTAACATACCCCCTGCATTCTGGCCGGGGTCTGTTCACACTCACTCCATAGCAATCATTGATATACCGATATCACACCCTCTCATTGCCACACCCCCTGAAACTGGTCGGGGTTTGTTAACTCTCCTGATCAACCAATAGTGCCGAGCACACCCCGTCGTTGTCGCACCCTCTCGTGACCACACCCCCTAGCAGTAAAAGAGGCTATGAGAGTAAGGAGAAAGGCAAACGCAAGATACACATCGAGCAAAACTACGTCAGGATGGGAGGAGTATGGTATTGCTAGAAAGAAAGTAAAAAAGGTGGTTGAGAAGAAGAAGAAGGGTATGGAAAGACGTAGTTACTAAAACGAATGAAGACTTTGATGGCGGGATGAAACAGATGTGGGTAGGGATAAAAGGGATACTAGGCAAACAAGCAGGAGAGATAGATACGGGGATAGCTACAGTAAGAGCACAGAACGGTAAAATGGTTAGTAGTTCGAAGGGGAAAAGGCAAGTACTTGTAGAACATTACGGCAAGCTAGGAACGCCCACAACCAACGAAACGTTCGACGAATAATTCGAGAAGGATATCAACGCGTGGGCAGAGGCGAAAGTAGATACATCAGAAAAGGAAGACAGTGGCTCAGAAGGGTTACAGGGAAAGTTCACAAGAGAAGAAGTAAAGAAGTGTGTAGCTAAACTCAAGAATAGAAAGGCAGCAGGAGCAGACCAAATAGTTAATGAGTTTATGAAGTACGGGGGAGAAGGAATGCTTACCATGATGGTTAAGTTGTATAACTGGATATGGAAAAACGAGTACGCACCTAAGAGATGGAGAGAAGGAGTAGTAGTAAACTTGTTTAAGAAAGGAGACAAGGCTGACCCGGGTAACTATAGGGGAATAACGCTACTAAGCACTGTAGGTAAAACGTTCTGTAAGATTTTGAACGATAGAATGGGAACAATGATGGAGAAGGAAGAAAAGATTAGCGAAGGGCAAGCAGGATTTAGGCCAAACCGTAGCTGCGTCGACCATGTGTACACATTAGGTAAGATAATCCAAGGCAGGAAAGACGCGGGGCTAACAACGTACTGTTTCTTTTTAGATGTACAGAAGGCCTACGATACAGTATGGAGAAATGGGCTGTGGAAAAAGTTGTGGGAAATAGGGATAAGAGGAAAGATGTGGAGAATGATGAAGAAGATGACGGAATGTGCGAGAAGTGCTGTGATGTTGGACGGGGAAATATCGAAGTACGTTGATATCCTACAGGGAGTTGCCCAGGGATGTACGCTATCACCTAACCTATTCAAGGTATACATTAATGACATGATAGTAGCAGTAGAAGCAGCATCGCAGGGAGTCACGGTGGGGGAAGATACGGTGTCGGGATTGATGTTTGCTGATGATTTCGTTTGCATATCAGAAACACCCGAAGGACTGCAGAAACAAATAGAGAAGGCAATCGAGTACACCAGGAAGTGGAGAGTGACGGCGAACGTAAAAAAGTGCGCAGTAGTTGTATGTAACGAAGATAAGGAGAGTCCGGTAACTTGTAAGTGGAAGTGGGGAGAAGATGAATTACCGATCGTAGACCAGTATACGTACCTTGGCGTAGAAATCTCAAAAGATTGCTCTTGGGATGCACACATAAATAAAATAATAGGCAAGGGTAAGGCACACGTAGGCAAGATGGAAGCAGTCCTAACAGACTCGCACCTTGACACTAGAATTAAGAGATGTATACTGATGAATGTGATTGTACCAAAGCTAGAATATGCAGGAGAAGTATGGGAAGGGAACGCGAAGCTCGTAAAACAGCTGGAAACAGTACAGATGACAGCAGCTAAAAAAGTACTAGGATGCTCAAGTACGACGAGTAATACAGTATTGAGAGCAGAACTGGGAATGTACCCACTTAAGACAAATAGAGACGTGCGTAAGTTGAAATGGCAATATAAAGTAAAGAACATGCCAAATAAGAGGTTGCCAGCCATAGCCGATAAAGCTGTATGGGAGAAAGTAACCAAAGGGCGAGCTGGAATAAGGTGGGATAGCGTAGTCGAGAAAGTATGGAAGGATATAGGAAACCAAAAAGAGATGCTGGCCATAGAGAAATTTAGCGGGTACAAGACAGAAGTAAAAGAAAGGATAGAAAGAAGGGAAAGGCTAGCGCTTATGAAAGAAGGTGGAAGGGGAAGCACACTTAGAGATATACGGGGGGTTGAGAGAAGGAATAGGAATGAAAAGGTATCTGCACGGCCCAATGGACTTCGCGAAAAAGCTGAAACTGCGATTTCGTGTAGGGGACCTGGACCTGCCAGAAAGAAGAAGGAGGTATACCAGTAGACGGGAAGAGGAGGAAGTAGATGCACAGATGTGCCCATGTGGCAAAGCCATAGAGAGTAGAATTCACATAGTGGGAAAATGTGAAAGGTACAAGGAGGAAAGGGATGTGTTAGAGGAGAAGATGAGGAAAATAGACGAGTGTGACATAGAGCAGTTTGGTACACTCAATAGTAGCGAGAAAACGATCGCTATCTTAGGAGATAGATGATGGCCACAGGCGGCGAAGCAGGAAGGGGATAAGATTAGCATAACGTTTCTTTGTAATATATGGAAACAACGTAATGAGCGCCCAAGTGTTGGAGGTGTCTCCATTAGGAGTAGGAACTTTGCTCCGTCTCGGAAGGGATGCGTGGTCAATGGTCAAATGACTAAGGCAAGCAACAAATGAGTACGCCTCCCCCCCCACCTAGCTGCAGGGCTCTCGTGCATGGTGTTTGTCACCGTTAGATAGCACACCCCTCCACAACAGCACACCCGGTGATAATGTTTTTAAATGCCGAAACGTTATCACCGGGGTGTGCTTTCTTCCGTGGTATCCGGTATTAATAGGGGAGTGGCGCAAGAATGAGCATAAAAACCAAACAGATCCTGTTTCAACTTTTTGCTGATCGAAACAGGCCCTCTTTCGCAACACGTGCTGTGTGAGGCGAAAACTCGTGGCATCGGTGGTTGCTGTGTACCAAAAACTCGTTTTTTGCCTATTGGGCTGCGTCCAGAAATGGCCTATCACTACCGACGGCACTGCTCGCGGGTTTCTGTACGATGAAGGGAAAACCTGTTTTTTTTAGGAATTCCGATCCCATAAGAGTCGGCCTTAGCGATCGGCCGGTCGGGCTGGGGTTTCCACACCGTTTCCACACCGTGCGAGACGGTTTTGAGCCGGGGGATCGTTTTTTTCGTCCCCGGGTGGTCAGAATTGTAGAGTTACGGAGGCATTGCCGAACCGAGGATGGGGACTAGTCGTCCCCAGGTGAGGGGTTGTGGATTTATGGCGGGATTTCCGATCCGGGAATGATACTCTGTCGTCTCCGGGTGGCTCTGGCTTTGTATACGAGTCCAGCCAACCAGCGATCGGCCTGTGTGGTTGGGGTTTCCAAATCATGTGAGGCGGTGTCGACCTGGGGGGCCTCGGTTTTCGTCCCCGGGCTGTTGAAGTTGGAGATGTATGGAGGGATTTCAGATCCGGAGATGGGTCTCTATCGTCCCCGGGTGGCGCTGGCTTTATTTCGAGCCCCAGCTGATTAGCGATCGGTCGGTTGTGCTGGGGTTTCCACACAGTACGGGGCGGTTTCGAGCCGGTGGATCGTTTTTTTCGTCCCCGGGTGGTCGGAATTGTAGGGATACGCAGGCTTTTCCAAACCGGGGATGGGGACCAATCGTCCCCGGGTGAGGGGTTGTGGATTGAGGGTGGGATTTCCGATCCGGGGATTATACTCTGTCGTCCCCGGGTGGCTCTGGCTTTGTATACGAGCCCCATCCAATCAGCGATCGGCCGGTGTGGCTGGGGTTTCCACATCATGCGAGGCGGTGTCGACCCGGCAGACCTCAGTTTTCGTCCCCGGGCTGTTGGAGTTGTAGATGTATGGAGGGATTTACGAACCGGGGATGGGGCCGTATCGTCCCCGGGTGGCGCTGGCCTTAGTTGCGAGCCCCAGCCAATCAGCGATCGGACGGTGGGGCTGGGGTTTCCACACCGTGCGTGGCGATTTCGAGCCGGGGGATAATATTTTTCGTCCCCGGGTGGTTGGAGTTGTAGAGATACTGAGGGATTTCCGAACCGGGTATGGGGCCCTATCGTCCCCGGGTGCGGCGGGACTGGGGGATTCCCCCGACGGGTAACTCCTGCCGCGCGCGCCGCAGCCCCTGATTGGCCAAGGTCGGCCTGGGGGCCCCCCTCGACAAATGGGCGCCGGGCTCGGAAAACGCAGGGATGAAACCCATATGCTGACCGGCGAAGAGCGCGGAATTTGCACAACCGCTACAAGGTTTCGACCCGCGAGACCTCGGTTTACGTCCCCGGGCTGTTGGAGTTTTAGATGTATGGAGGGATTTCCGAACCGGGGATGGGTCTTTATCGTCGCCGGGTGGCGCTGGCTATATTTATTTATTTCGAGCCCCAGCCAATCAGCGATCGGCCGGTCGGGCTGGGGTTTCCACACCGTGCGGGGCGGTTTCGAGCCGGGGGATCGTTTTATCGTCCCCGGGGGGTCGGAGTTGTGGAGATACGGAGGCATTTCCGAACCGGGGATGGGGACCAATCGTCCCCGGGTGAGGGGTTGTTGATTTATGTCGGGATTTGCGATCCGGGGATGATACTCTGTCCTCCCCGGGCGGTGTACGAGCCCTAGCCAATCAGCGATCGGCCGGTGTGGCTGGGGTTTCCACCCATGCCAGGCGGTGTCGACCTGGGGGACCTCAGTTTTCGTCCACGGGCTGTTGGGGTTGTAGATGTATCAAGGGATTTCTGATCCGGAGATGGGTCTCTATCGTCCCCGAGTGGCGCTGGCTTTATTTCTGAGCCCCAGCCAATTAGCGATCGGCCGGTCGGGCTGGGGTTTCCACACCGTGCGGGGCGGTTTCGAGCCGGGGGATCGTTTTTTGGTCCCCGGGTGGTCGGAGTTGTAGAGTTACGGAGGCATTTCCGAACCGGGGATGGGGACTAATCGTTCCCGGGAGAGGGGTTGTGGATTTATGTCGGGATTTCCGATCCGGGGATGATACTCTGTCGTCCCCGGGTGGCTCTGGCTTTGTATACGAGCCCCAGCCAATCAGCGATCGGCCTGTGTGGTTGGGGTTTCCACACCATGCAAGGCGGTGTCGACCCGGGGGACCTCGGTTTTCGTCCCCGGGCTGTTGGAGTTGTAGATGTATGGAGGGATTTCCGAACCGGGGATGGGGACCAATCGTCTCCGGCTGGCGCTGGCTTTATTTGCGAGCCCCAGCCAATCAGCGATCGGACGGTGGGGCTGGGGTTTCCACACCGTGCGTGGCGGTTTCGAGCCGGGGGATTGTTTTTTCGTCCCCGGGTGGGTGGAGTTGTAGAGATACGGAGGGGTTTCCGAACTGGGGATGTGGCCATATCGTCCCCGGGTGCGACGGGACTGGAGGGTTCCCGCGAGGGGTAACTCCTGCCGCGCGCGCCGCGGCCCCTGATTGGTCAAGGTCGGCCTGGGGGCCCCCCTCGACCAATGGGCGCCGGGCTCGGAGAACGCGGGGATGAAACCCATACGTACGTATGCCTATTATATTATTATATAAGGTTTCTTGATTTTTGTGAGCGGCCGAAAATGGCTTGGTTTTAGTGCGGGTTCCAAATCAACTCGGTTTGTGCGTGGGTGGTATAAATTGACTTGTTTTTTGTGCGTGGGCAGGAAATTTTCGAAATTGACTTGCTTTCAGTGTAGGGATCGGAATGGACTTGGCTTTTACAATTTCGTTTGCCCTGCGACAATATGCAGCATGATTCAAAATTGATCAATCATAAACATCCCCGAACAGAATAAAACCACGACCAGCCAAAACTAAAAAGAAACCTACATACATACAAGGTTCCCCTCCGGGACGTGCCTAGGGGAGTGGCGCAAGGACGAATCGAAAACCTACTATAATATTAATACAACAGCATGATATATTGTGTATCATACGCATGTCATATAACGTAGTACATAAATACGACGTTATTAAATGGGCAGCGGCCAAAAACAGGTACACCTGGTCCGTTCGGGGCCAAAAACAGGTACATACTAAAATCAAGTTTAAAACGCACCCCACGAACCTGCCGTTCCTTGCAACGCAAAGTAGAGTTTTTTCATGTTCTTCGTGCTCGCCCGGTGGCTACGTATACGAGTAGCTGCTGTTAATAGTACGAGGAACGAACGCCTGCTGCTGTATTCTCCCTTCTCAGCTTGCGACACCCCTGGTATTCCAAGTCAACCACAATCCCGAAGTGGAGCCTTCTATGTCGTATTATTTCGGCGGAGGTGTGCAGGCAGATACTATGTGTGTCGCTCGAGTGGCGTGTGGTGCGAGGTGCGAAGGGAGGAGGGGGTCTCCGCGTACGTCGGCATTTGTATAGGGGGCATAGTGTGGAACTATGAAGGGCTTAAAAACGACAAAAAAAAGGTGAAAGTCAAGCAGAGTAGACAAAATCAGGTGTACCTGGGCTCGGAAGAGGCAAAAACAGGTACAAAGAGTTTTGGACCAATGGCAGGGCACGTAAAGTGCGTTCCTTACTTGAGTTTAAGTATGTACCTGTTCATAGGCCGCAAACGGGCCAGGTATACCTTTTTTTATCCGCTGCCCTTAAAAAAATATCTGCGTACGTATTAATGCACATAATAGATGTACACCCTTTAAGAACTGCACCTACCTGCATTGTTTGGGATAAAACCTACTCGGAAATAGTGCGGAACCGTTACTATGACTTGATCGATTGTTTATAGTTATAGCGCGCAGAGGGGTTGCTCTGCACGCGGGTCCCAGTGACACTTCGCCACCATTGATATAATCGTTCGACGCGCTTACAGCAGTACGAGTACGCACTATTGTGTAGCACGAGTACTGCTGTACTAAATAATAGATATAAATAAAATGAGCGTCGACCACTCAGGTGATCTTGGACCTGTTCGGCTCTGACTTCGCTTTAGACCAGACTCGCACTCGGGACCCGTTTCGAAGGCCTCGCGTTGGCTTTCTCGCCCGCTCTTCTCGAGGGTCACCCCCCTCAGCCTCCGCCGGTCACTTTCCGCCTGCGCGCACTCTTGTGTCAAGCGCCGCCGCCGAGCGCAGCGACCTCGAAGTGCGCGGATCTTGCGGAGATGCTTCGGTTCTACTCGCCGCCGAGGATTTGTTTTGTGGTGCTGTTGTTGCTCCGCGGATCTTCACTCGCTGCTGGAGGAATATTTGTGGAGCTTGCTGCTGACTCGCGGGCCGCCTCAGCCTTGCCTTCTTCGATCCCTGACATCGTAGGCTCTCCGTTCGACCGCCACAGCCTTGCCTTCTTCGGCCCCTCCCTTCCCGATCGCGTGCCGTATGCCCATCAGACTCTCGCGTGCTGCATGCCCATCAGGCTCTCGGGATGCCCTCGGATCAGGCTTCATGTATGTTTTGTTTCGAGGTTGTTTCTTCGAGGCAGCAAGATCACTTTGTGGTTGTTTCTTGGAGATACTCGTACTCATAGCGAGGTTCTACGTACCTACTTTTTTACCTGTATTTGTTCCAGGATCTTGGGCTTTTTTTTCGGTCGCGAGCTTCGATAGCTCGGGCTCGCAAATGCGACTACCTACTCCCAACTACCTCCCTGAGCGAGCTTTATTTAGTCCCTTCCACCCCTTCGGCCTTGCTTCGTCGGGATACGAGTACGATACTACAGCAGCAAGCACGGCAGTCGTTGTACAGTCAGTACTACCGTAGAACAGTAGTAGTACAATAATACAACAACAAAAAGTTTAGCCGATTTCTTCTCGGGTGGATTCATACTGCCCGGGTACTGCTGCTGTAGCTCCCTTGTTTTCAGGGTAGAAATATGAGTTTGTACGTAAAACAACAGCGTAGTACCAGGTACAAAGTACTGCTGTTTTGTACGTACGATGTAGCGAGCAGCTGGTCTGTAGCACTGCTGCTGCTGCAGTAGTACGTACTGCTGTACAGCGGTACTACTGTGGTTGTAGTGTATAGTGCTGTAGATACGAGTAGTCTTCTCCGACACGAGAGTCAGAGAAGGATTGAGACCCCCTTCCCGTTGCCGCCAGCTTTGAAATATCTCGATTATCTCCACGCGCAACCGCTTGCTCCGCACGAAGTGTTTTCGCCGCACGACCAAAACTGAGCCCGACACCGGGACCGCGACTGGTGCATTTCTGACAGAAACTGATATGAAGTTGCGAACTGAGTATCAACACAGTTAGCGTTTCCTTCTTCCTGCGACACTTGGCGTTGTCTTGACTCTGTACGTATGTGTCAAATATCAAAACACGAGCGATCGCCATCAAATTGTTGTCGTAAATCTCACAAACTATCCTGAAAACTGAGACTATCCACGGAACACCGAAAGCGACTCATCACATTTCTGAGACTGACTACTGTTGAGACTGAGAAATGAGGTTGCGAACTGAATATTTCAACACGCAGCATTCCCTTCTCCCTGCAACACTTGGCATTACCTTGATTCTGCACGTCAGACATCGAAACACGACCGAGCGCCATGACATTGTCGTAAATATTAAGGATGGTACGAAATAACTGATGTGGCAGGTAAATTACCCTATCCGAAGCATGGGTGCCGGCGAATGCCGGCACCCATGCGGAGCCCTTGTAATCCATATTATTAATAGTAGAGAGAGGCAACACTCCTTTTGACTCGCACACAGGGTTTGTCGGTTGGGCGGGGAGCGTGTCGGGGCGCTGCCCCGACCCGCTCCCCGCCGCAAAGTCTGTGATGTGTGGCGACAAGAATACTCTTCTTGCACTTGACGGGCTGTACGAATACTACGTACGTACTGCATTCAATTCGCCATCAATCGCATCATTCGTAAATATTCCATTCCGTGTGTGTCCGTACGAGTACGAGTATAGTACCAGCTCGCTCATAAGAAACCAGAAATCGGGCTTAGGCTTAGTTTCTTATTTTAGAAAGGGGTGTATCCCGCACTAACTTCAGTATAATAGTTGTCGACTTTCTTATTTCCCCCGAACTGTATAGGCTAAGTTTCTTGTAGGGCACTTTCTTGTGGGAGGGCCGGTAGTGTACAGCATGTCAAGATGTCAAGAGTCAAGATGTCAAGTATGTGATGTCGAGCGGCGTAACTCGTTGTGTCGTTTCATTTGGCGTTACATTTCGCACGAACATCATGGATCATGGACCTGGACCACACCATGGATCATGGATCATGAAATTGTGGATCGACTCGGACTCTCCACCAAGGCATGGGCCATGGGCCATAGAAATCATGACGATTGATTGTGTGCTTCGGATCACACACCCGAACGCCGTCTGACCCACTCCGCTTCCTGGCAATTCCATTCAAACAATATTCCACGGACACGCATACACAGGGTTTTATTAAAAACCCAAATCACTAATTAATTTAAATCCATCCAGGTGCCTTTAAGTTTTACCCTAAGTGTCTCACACACTTCTGCAAAATATAATACTGCTATTATAATAAAATCGTCTGATTAACCACTATTTACTTGTTACAAACAAATTCCCCCCAAAAAACACCCTGAAATTCATACTAGATTTTAACATACCTCCTGTCAACATGGTTGATTGGTTCATACCCTTGTATGTATGTGTCTCCCCCCCCCCCCTTTAACAGTTATAACGGATAAAACGTTGTTGTTGTTGTTCTTACTAATTGCCACTAAAGATACCTTATAGGTACAAATAAATAATCACACTACAAAACCCCAAATCACTAATTAATTAAAAATTAATCCAGGTGCTTTTAAGTTTTACTCCATAACCTGTCCTCACACACCTCTTCTTATATACCATACATGGCAACAAATAGTAGAACCACTCTATGACGTAAACTCGTCGGAACACTATAGTATACCTGGTACGTTTATTTCAGACTGTTTAATTTTAATTTTAATTTAATTTAAATTATTTCTTCCCCCACAAATAGACACACACTTCCTGAATTCTACAGCCTCAGATTGTGTCCCCCTCATACGGGATGTACATCCTACATGAGGAGATATAAAACCCGTAAGTACGCGCGATCGAAGTATTACACTCAGCTAGCAAAGATGAGCTTCGACGAAATCCTCGAGCTCACAGCTGTTTTTTTTTTATTTTTTTTAATATGATGGTGTGCCAGCTTAGGGGCGGGCAGCTCGCCGCTGCCCGCCGCCTCGCCTGTGAAGTATTATGTATTGTTGTAGCTTGTACGTAGCTATGCCTGGTATTCATCATTGTACATACAGCAGCTTTTTAATGCTGCCTTGGCGTCCTCCATGTATGTAAGTCCTCGTCAGGCGCTTGCGCACAACGCAGCTTAAATCGGCGTCCTCCACATTATCGCCGGTGCTAGCGCACAACGCAGCGTATATCACCTAGGCTCAGCAGCAGCCGCAGCAGCAGCAGCACAACAGCAGCACAGCAGCACGCAGCAGTCCTCCACGTTATCGTCAGGTGGCTGCCCGCGCCTCGCCTGTGAAGTTATGTATGTTGTAGTTGTACGCAGCTATGCCTCGTATTCATAATGTACATAGAGCAGCGTTTGTAATGCTGCCTTGGCGTCCTCCATGTATGTATGTGCTCCTCAGGCGCTTGCGCACAACGCAGCTTAATCAGCGTCCTCCACATTATATCGCCGGGTGGGTGCTAGCGCAATGCAGCGTAATCACCTAGGCTCAGCAGCAGCAGCACAGCAGCAGCAGCAGCACAGCAGCACGCTGCTGCAGCAGTCTCACACGTTATCGTCAGGTGGCTGCGCCGTCGCTTTGCACAGCTGCACTTCCCACTTCCCATTAGAAGCTCAGTACGAGTACGTCCGACACAATAATCGACTCGACCAGAGCTGATATTACCTAGTCGGGTTAAGTATCGAATTTGTATAACTTTATCTAGCCAAAGGCTACAGAGTCAATTTTTTATGCCAGGTGTAACATGAAGTAGAGGGATTGATGGGCTACAGAGCCAAATCGTGTTTGGAGTCGAACTAAGGGGAGGGGATTACTAAAAAAAGATGGAATTAGACCTCGAAACAGAGTTGAAAGGCAGGGGATTTGGGAAATTAAATAATTTCCGTGACAGAGCCCAGTAACTAAAGTCACCGGGAAATGATCCCGCCATCATATTCTTGTCATATAAGGCAATATTTAATTGTAGTGGCGCTCAAGGTAAGGAAGGTCCCTCCCGCACAAAACCGGGACTCCCGACGAAATAAAAGTTTAAAAGCACTCCACGCGCACCGCGCACCGCTAACCCCTCCGATAACCCACTGTTCGAAGGGCGAATTTTGATGAGATTGATAGATATCGCTCTCTGCTGTATTGTTGGCCGGAACTTTTTTCATTAATTTGCTTCGTTATATATGTAGAAGTCAGTGGTGTGTATATACAATGCCCCACCCTGTCTAATGTGGATCTGCTGCGCTCTCGGCTGCCTACGAAAATCGCAATTACATGCATGCATGCAACACACACAGCAGCGGAGACCCCCCCAGCACTACAGATCGCAGGGTCCAATAAAATAACAAGTACAAGGGCTCCGCATGGGTGCCGGCATTCGCCGGCACCCACGCTTCGGGTAGGGCAGGGAAGAAGTGGGAATTGTTCCATCCGACATAAACGAAAAAAAAAATTAAAGGAATGCCAAGAGTTTCATCCGAATTCATTAACGGCACCCATGCTTCGGGTAGGGCAGGGAAGGAGTTGGAATCGTTCCATCCGACATAAAAGAAAAAAAAATTAAAGGAATGCCAAGAGTTTCATCCGAATTCATAAATCATCAGGAGATAAAGGTTCACGACAAAGAAATCAAGCATACGAATAGTTGCAACACACGTTGCTGGCGTTGAATGCGTTGTCATTAATTGGAAGTCAGCGCGTGAAAAGAACAAAAAAAGTACTGCAACAGTGCAAAAGCCACGATGAACAAAATAGGGATTTGCGCTAAAATGACCATTGAACGCGATTAATGATACTTTGAAAATATATACAAAGCTTCCGTGCTCGGGCTGCAGCTGCTATAAGTAGCCTCGCAACATACAGCAGTACATGATTATTAATGGTACAACCACAGGTGTGGCCAGTTCGCAGTTCGTACCCAGGTATTATGCGGCAAATCAAATCCACGAGTACCGCAGCTATGTTGGGGTATCGTGTCGTCTGGACGATAGTATGTATTTCGTCTCCCCCAATTCAGAAAATAAATAATTGCCTCCCCTTATATAATATGTACGTCATAAAACGAGTCACGCCCTTTCCGTTCGTTGTTATCGTACTCCGCTGGTTCGTATTATGCATCGCTCGAAATGTAGCAGGCACCGCAAACAAGCGATCAGTCGCAACGTACGCAACGTACCTCATGCCCGTACGGCAGTAGTGCTGACTTTTGCTTTTTTGACGTGTCAAACTTCACAACAGAAACACACTTTACGAGTACATATATTATATTTAGCTACACAGCTAGTAGTAGAGTGCAACTGGTACGATAAACGTTCGTTTGTCTTCAATTTACTTTTTTTTAAATACGACCTGGCAATTATTTAATAGTGTTTTTCTGGGCCATAAAAATGATTTTTTCCATAATAAAATCAATTCAAATCGACCCTCAAAACATCCCGCACGCGTTCACACGGTTCGGGGGAGGCAATTGAACAGAGGACGGAGGGTGCGGCGAGGGGCGTTGCAGTCGATCCTCTCGACACACAGCAACACTGTCCAATAAATGTAGAGTGCCCCTACCTATCATACCGTAGACACTCGCTCGGGGATGAAAGGAGATGTTCACAGCGTAATCGGACGGATCGCGCGCAGGGCATCGCCCCGACACTAAATTCAAGTTACAAAATCCATACTAATTTCAAGATGAATATTCATGACACAAAACTCATATTTTATCTTCCAAATGGTAGAAAAAAAGTAAAAAAATGGATCTCCAGAACTTCGGTCACAATCGAAAACGACCCAAACCTCGGCGATATAGTCGTTTTTACACTAAATTCAACATAAAAAGCTCAAAAAAACAAATCGCGCACGTACGTATTATAAAAAACTATGCAAAGGGCTGACCACTGACCACAGTGCCAAAATGTTATTCTTTTGGCAATTGCAAACACTTTATTATTGGAGTTGATTACTGGTACTCTAATTATCTTCCGTGTTCGGGCACACGACATGTAGAGAGGCACAGAACACCGCAGCTCTGCATAGTAAAGCGTGCGCACTAGTACTCCTACATACTCGAAGTACAGCAGTATGTGCTCGTACTCGAACAGCGCTCGAGCCTACTGCTGTACCTATTTATGGAGCTGCACGTACGCGTACATACATGCTCGCTATGCACTGCGAATAAGGAACATGGGCATCGACTCTTCGGAGCAGACTATGCAAGGACTGACAAAATGTGACTCCTGTATGATACTACTATTCCATTTACTTTAAAAAGTCACCCCTTTGTGTTTGTGACTACCCCCCCCCCCTGTCAAGATTCAAAGAAATGCTCGAGATGCCACCCAAGATCCAAGAATTTGCCTACTTCTCGACTCTCTCTCTCTCCCCCCGCACGCGTTCGCGGCGAGGTAAGCGGGGGGCACGAAGGGCGAGGGGCGTCGGAGCCGATCCTCGAAGAGAGCGCCCGAAGAAATGAAAAAACCCTCGAGATATTGAGGTGCCGAGATTCCGATACTGAGGCCGGCCCGGAATTAAAATTATTTACCGTGGGAGCTTGAGGGTTGAACCAACATTAACGTATATATAATGCCCAATACAAGGCTTTCCTACGGAGTGGTCTTAATATAGTAAAGGCGACGCAAGAAAAACGGGTTACCTCGCCAGCAGCAGAGCGTCAACATAATGCACAGCAGCAGTCTGCAGCAGCTGCAGCAGCAAAAAAGACAGAAGCAACAAACTGCACTGCTGCATCTTCATCTAAAGCCGAGGAGTGCGGACAAAGCGTTTATTGTGTAGACGAAGAAGGAAACTAATAACAATAAACATTGTGCACGTAGATATATACGAACTCTCGTTTTATGTTTTACCATGCTGCCACCTGCTGGTCGAACATTTACGTACAGTACCTCCTACATCATTATTAATAGTACGTACTTCTATGCCGGTGTCTTCCTCTCCTTCGTGTTGCTTCGCCCGTGCAGCAGTTATCTGTTCTCTTGGGCACGCATGCTTTTCTTCTAGGGGTGCTTCTGACTCCGTGCATTTCATAATTCGTTTTATTGTCTTTTCGTCCTTACTCTTTGGTTTGGCTCGTGTCGATGTGTTCTCGTACCCGGAAGTTGACATTTCACTTGCTTTACCCATTCATGTTACGTTTAATTTGTTTGGTTTTCTCTGTCTCACAGTCTGTGACCACATAATAATTTGTATCGCTCTAAGATTAGGGATCAGGACAATGGGTGTATGTGATATGACTGGCCATACCATTACATGTACTGCTGTAGTTAGGTTGTAAAACGCATTACAGGGTAGAAAGAACGGGTTTCCTGTGAAGACAACACACACTGCTGTTTTATACATATATAAGTAGTGGTACCCCGAACTATGCCAGGGCGGGCCGGTATAGCGAACAAAAACAAAAACTATCAAAATAATAACTGGGCCACGATCCACACGCTATAACGCGATCCATTGATCAGGTAAATTGACACACTATAATATGCCGGCATCCACGCGGAGCCCTTGTAGCAGACAAACACAATACAAAACAAAAAAACGGGGCCGGCCACGACGAACAGGTACGAACGCAGTCATCCACGTACGAACCGACCCACCCACACCGACCCACCGACCCACGTACGCACCAACCGATCGACACACTCACCAATCGATCCATCCACCCACTACAACAGCCCACTACAACAGTAGTGTGAATACACAGCAGCACAGTACGCACAGCAGTAGTACAGACAGTAGTAGTAGTAGTAGTAGTAGTAGTAGTAGTAGTAGTAGTAGTAGTAGTAGTAGTAGTAGTAGTAGTAGTAGTAGTAGTAGTAGTAGTAGTAGTGGTAGTGGTAGTGGTAGTAGTAGTAGTGTAGTAGTAGTAGTAGTAGTAGTAGTAGTGGTAGTGGTAGTGGTAGTGGTAGTGGTATGGTAGTGGAGTGGTAGTGGTAGTGGTAGTGGTAGTGGTGTGGTAGTGGAGTGGTAGGGTAGTGGTAGTGGTAGTGTAGTATATAGTAGTAGTAGTTGTAGTAGTTGTAGTAGTTGTAGTAGTAGTTAGATATCCTTCATATTGGAAGAGTAGATACTCGTAGTAATATTGTTTGTTTATTACATCATTGTTGTGCTCGTACGTACTTCAACTGAAAACTCCTCATCATGACGATTGCCTCGCAAATTATTTGGCTGTTCGACAACGGCTTATTATAAAAATCGAGTATTAATAGTAACTACCAGGGTTCATATTAATAGTACATCACGAAGCCCACACCAACACTACAAATAACACATACACAAACATTCTCCGCAGCTCGCAAGGTTGAGTATCTACTATTCAATCGGTTGAACTCACAGCTAACGTATTTATAAAAAAATAAAAAAGGAAAAAAATACCGCTGTGAAGTTGAACGAGAAGGCAAATTGCCTCGCGCGAAAATTAATTGTTGAAAGTATTTTCAAAACAACAATACCTGGTATGTTTTCCCGCCTGTTTTATTTTCTACATCCCTAAGGAGAAGGAACAGCAGCAGCAGCAGCCATCAAGCAGCAGCAATAGCAACATACGAAACAGCAGTACGAAATAGCAGCAGCAGCAGCAGCAGCACAGGAGTACACACATACATACGCCCAACTATGCCGCTGCTACTACTCTATCTACTACAGTAGTACTGCTGCTGCCGCTGCTCCTGCTGCTCTGCTGTGGGTTACTACTCGTGTTCCTTTTCGTTCTTGTGTTTTTAGACGCTTCTGGAAGTCCTCACCTGGCGTGTGCCTTACGTCGCGTGTGCTCGCGGGTTGATGTCAGTTGGGCTGTTTGCATAATACGTCAGTACAATACGTCAGTTTGGCTGTTACGTCAGTTGCTGTTTGCGAAGAGCTCAGTTGGCCTGTTTGAAGGGCTGGTTGCGAAGCAAAAGGTCTGTTTGCAAAGAGCTGTGTATCAGTTGGTCTGTACAGACAAAGAGCATCGAGTAACACCGGACCTCTAATCGTGAAAGAATAGGTAGGTTTATAATGGAGTAGGGACCCACAGCAATGAAGCGCGAACAAACTGCCGAAAGCGCGTGACCTTACTTCCTGCTCTGCTGGCGGGGTGTAGCAGTGTACACCGTTGTAGCACTCTGCAGTGCTCCTGTGTGCTGTCTGTCTTACATATGACTATGTGGGGTCTGGGTTAAATGTACAATACAAAAAAAGGCCCTCGCCCAGGATCGAAATCAAGCCTTCAGATTCAAAATCGGGCATGTTGACCATTTGGTTAAAATATCAAAGATCCGCTTTCCCAATACCGGCAAATTATTGTTTTCTCCGGCGCGCGTCAGACAGGCGACAGGCCGCACATACATCGTGCAAGCACAGCAGCAAATGCAGCAGAAAAGAGAGAGGTGGTGGTGGTGATTGATGGCGGATGCACGACTCCGATGACGCAACTATTAATAGCCACAGCAGTTACGGCCGACCTGCCACAGGCACATCTGCTGCTTGTGCTTCTAGACGGGGATGTGACGTTGTTTGTGTTTGTTGCATGTTGTCTAATGCCTCGTAGATTCCTGGAGTGAGCTTCGATTCGGGGAAGAAACACAAGAAAATGAAAGTTTAAGGACAGTTGAGGGGTTCCTATTCGATCAAAGCGGTTACTTTACATTTCCGGCCACGTGGGTCTGTCACGCACAGCAGCAGAACAGAAAAAGGTACGTCGTACTCGTCGATGGTGTGGACGACGGACCGTAGGCTCCAATAAACACAGCTGGCCAGTAATACAGCGCCGATGGGCGAGTCACACACGCAAGGCGGTGTTACCTGCTGGTGCTTATGCGCGGCAGACTTGTAACGTTGTACTCTCTGCATGTTCTGTTGTTTATCTGTGGTGTACTGGTATATGTCTGCATGAGGCCTGCATTTTGTGCGTGAAAGGGCAAAAAAAAAAAAAAAAAAAAAAACATTATTATTTACTGGCACGTACGTACAAAATAAGGCCTCACGCATAGAAACCAGGGAAATCGTCTTATCCACTCCCGCGGGAAAAAAAAACTTTGAGCGCCCGCCACGCGAGCCACAGTGCTCGGATCGAGCTCAAATCTCGACCAATGTGTCCGGCCGGGCCTCTTGTGTCGGGGCACTTAGCGTTTTGCCGAAAAGCGGTCGCGCGAAGAGAAAAGTTGCAAAAAGTGCGAAAATTCACAAACATAACTATACATATATAGACGTATGAAATATCACTCATTCCTTTCTGCTTTTACTTCCAGCCTAACATCGACCAGTTCCTCCCGTACTTTTGGGTTTCAGGCATAAGTGCCTAGTTTGCTCAATCCTACACTAATTTCAAGTAGTTTAGGGTTTCAGGCATAATGCCTATCTTGCTCAACCCAAAACTAATTTCAAGTAGTTTAGGGTTTCAGACATAAATTCCTATCTTGCTCAACACGCGACTGTAACACATTTGGAACTGCTCCTTCGTTTTCGGAGACGAACCACTAAACGAACTACTTGGAATTAGTGAGCATTTTCCCTTTGGAACTGCACACCTGCGTTTTTAATACTTGATTTAAGTCTGGGAGCAACGAAATTGCATGAAATAGCTAATAATACGATTAATAGCTTAAAGACATGTGAATCCATACAAATATCCTTTGGGGTTCGCAACCTTTCCTCGGCATATCTTCGTACCTCACAGCCACTCTCAGCCTTTAATTGCCGAAGTAAAAATTACTTGCTTTCCCGAAGTTCTTTGCTTTCTTGGCTTTCTTCTATCCGCACTACAGGGGTCCGCATCTGAGACAGACCTGTTATTTTTTTTTAATTCTGCCGATACCTTTACTGAAACAACGAAGGCAACAAATCACACGCCGTTTGTGTCCAACGGTGCCGTGAGTAAAAATGAAAATTCGCTCTGCTTCTTTGTTTTCCTGTCTTTTTTGTCAAGTATTCCACACCTCGGATATCGTAACACTTAACGTTTTATGTTATTATTACGCGCCAGCGAAAAAAAATCGTAACATTACGTTACTACGTTATCTAAATTCCGGATTTTGTGATAACATAGTGTTAATGCGTTACGATATTGGCGGGTGATCGCATAACCTTATGTTAGATTGTTGCCTTGACCCCGTGATGACCGCAGTATAAGTGTTACGGTGTTAAGGTAGGCAGCCCATAGCGAGTAACACTATGTTAGTGTGTTACCGAAATTCCTAGTTGCCATCGTAACACACGTTATAGGGATAACGTACATGGTCAATGAAGCGTTGTCATTATGTTACTGTGTTATCGATATCAGCTCGTAGCGAGTAACGTTATGTTAGTGTGTTAGCGGAATTCTTACTCGCTGCCGTAACACACTTTAGACGGATAACGTACATACATGGTCCAATAAACGTTTATATAACACTATGTGTTAGTGTGTTAGCGGAATTACCAATATTACGTTAACATTGAGTTACCGTGTTAGCGACACCAGCCCGTAGCGAGCAACATTATGTTGGCATGTTACCTTATTCTTACTTACTACATTGGCACACCACTTCAGACGGATAGCGTACATGGACAATTTAACCCTTACATAACACTACAGTACGCGACACCAGTTAATAATCTCTTCATTCTGATCAGACTGGAATTCTTATTTAAGGCAGGGTGTGCCCTGCATCATTTTCAGTACAAAAGAGGTCATGTTCTTATTTTCGTCTAAAAATCTAGATTAAATTATTAACTGCCGAGTTCTTAAGGGTTAACGTAGGTATGTATATGGTCAATAAAACGTTGACATTATTATATGTTACAGTAGCAGCGGCAGCAGCAGGCCGTATCGAGCGACATATTGCCAGGCCCACTCCCCTACTGATGAGGGGACGAAGAAGCTCTGCTGCTGTAAATATCCTACAGCAGTAGGAGTGTGGTGGCACCTATGTTACGAAAATATCTGTTGTTGTATGGACAGGTACGAATCACAGGTGCAGAGTTTTCGTCTTCCAATTATGCCGAATATCATTACCGCTTTGGGGAACCAGGAGACACAATATCAATGAAATACTTGTACCGAGGGTTCAAGGGTTAGCCCGACAAGCCGAGCGTGAAGTGGCCTATACTGATGCTGCTGTTCTGCTGCTGCTGTACAGTAGAGGATACCTAATAAGAAACAGTAAATCTGGTCCAGGCTGGATTTCTTATTCGAGAGAGGGTGTTTTCTACACTAATTTCAAGATAACGACTCCCGAATTTCTTATTTTAATTCAAATCTCAGCCTGGATTTCTTATCAGCCTGTTTCTTCTTCGGTGTCCTGTACTGTATGCTGACGATATGTTTTGCTTGCAAAAAAATAAATAACTCAGACGGCACGTGTACGTAGATGTTCATTCGCTTTGGTTCAGCACAACAATCAGTATTCCCCCAGCGCGATGTATTGCAGATTTGACTACTGCAGGTACTGAGGTCGCGCCTCATATTCACTGGGAGTAAATTACTACCGTAGTAACTACTGCTTGTGTTACTGGAATGTCAGCAAAATTGGATACCACGGCTACATTATATTACTCCGCGACGCCGCTTTACCCCTAACACAGGTAACACATGTTAGAGCGTGGGTAGATCCAAAGGGTAACGTAGTCACATTACGTTGGATTGATTCCAGCCCCCACGGTAACTCAGTAACATAATATTACGCCCGGATTGATTATTATGGTAACACAGTAACATAATGTTAAAATCAGATCTTTACTGACAGTAACACCGTAACATAATGTTAGGCAGACCTCGGCATTTAGGCTAACACCCTAACATAGTGTTACGTATCGGCCGGCTAAGACTGTAACGTATCTAACGTATGTTAAATGTTACGTTATCCGACATTAAGGCAATCAGACTGGGGGTCCGAATAACGTAGTGTAAGTAGTGCTGGACACTATGTTAGTGTTATGTTAGTGTGTTATTTTTAACGCAATGTTAACACTCATGAGAAGGGTAATACAATGTTAGTGTGTTATGTCTAACGCTCCGTGGACAGTAACATTATGTCAATGTGTTAGTAAATCTGCAGATATCGATCTGGGAATGTTAGAGTGATAACGTACGTGTTGGGCCGAAGCCTAACACTATGTTAGAGTGTTAGTTGAAGGACGGATCACCGTGTAACATAACGTAAAGGCGTGTGCACATTCGTGGGTTTCTAGTTAACACTGTGATACCGCGTTACCGTGATTGCCCCTCCAGTGTTAACACTGTGTTACCGCGTTACCGTGATTGCCCCTCCAGTGTTAACACTATGTTAGTACGTTGCCAAGTCCCTGTGTTAGGCCCCATAACGTAGATAAGTGTTATCTGAGCGTTACGTTTTCTGAGGTGTGAAGTATTCACCTTCGAAGGCAGATTTCGTATGGGATTCCAAATGGTCAATTTTCAATTTTCAATACACTAATTTTCCGAAGGCTAAGAAAATCACATTCTAGACAAGATATTCAAAATGTGATCACGGAGAATTGTGGTGATAGGCTATACGATCACCATGCAACTTGTTTTGGTGAAAAATATTCATTTTTGATGGCGCTGAAAAGTTTTGGCATTCCCATAATGTCAAGCCATTCGTCTTGAGGGCAATCAATACCAACCACCACCACCACCACCACCCGGTGTCTGCTCCTGCTCGTCTTCCTGTCTGTGTCAAGTTTGTTGTGCTCCCTGGCTGTTAGCAGAGCTGTGGCCGTGCGGGATGCCTTGGCTGTGCGCTGTGCGTCTGTGCGTGCACTGATGCACTGCTGTGTGACCGCAAAAAAAAAAGCAACAAATAACCCCCTTTCCCCTAAATTTGGGAGTTCCAATATAACGGCGTTATTTTTTATGCCTTTTTCGTCAGTTTGACACGCCTGGCCGTGCCTGAGAAAAGATAGGCAAGATAGGCACGAAAATCGCGTTCAGGTACGCTGTTTTCAGGAAAGGACATTCAGGCATTAGTTCAGGCATGCCTTAAAGGCCTGGGCCTAGCCCCGAGTGCCAGGCTCACGAGCACACGCGAGTCGCTGTCCGGTGCAAACTCCCCAAAAAAAAAGCAAGCAGCAACACTATACTGGCGCATTGCCGCTGCCGTTGTTGCTGTATAATAGGTTGGCTCGTAGATATGTACCGTGTACACAACAGAGTATTGGGTGCATGTGGCCATATAATTTTGGCCGGAAATGTAAAGAACGTTTGGATATTAACATGAATATCAAACCGGTTCTTGCACTTCCGAACAGAGTGATACTGAAAAATTCGAGCATCTTACGAAAGAGTGCGGAGATATACGCACGTTGATCGTTTCATGCACCCAGACCTGTGCAACACTAGCACGCGAGCCCCATGTTCTGTGTAAACGTATGGTACCACACAGCAGCAAGCAGCAGCGTAGGACTACGAGTACTGCTGCTGCTGTCGTTGCTGTATTACGACCTGGTACGTACGAAGAGTATGCATGATACGTATGCTTGAACACGTGCTTGCATTTCGAAAACTCCAAGCCTATGGGGTATGACCTACAAAAAAGATACTCCGTATCTCCAAACTACGATAGTATGTACAGCGGTATATAAGACCGGTTTTTATATTTCCGAACAAAGTGGTACTTAAAAATATTGAGCATCATACGAAAGAGTGCGATCGTTTCGTGCACCCACAGTCCTGTCCTGCACCAGCATGCGAGCCCCATGCCCTGTGTAAGCGCATGATACCACAGAGCAGCGAGCAGCAGCGTATGGCTACGAGTACTGCTGCTGCTGTCGTTGCTGTATCACGACCTGGTACGTACCAAGAGTGTTCATGATACTTGAACACGTGCTTGCATCTCGAAAAAATCAAATCACGACTACACCAGTGCGTACGGAAGCGAATGTTGCGCGGGGAGATCAAAGCGTATGTATCCATGCAGACCTAGCGGTGTAGCAGCATGCCATGATACACCGCCACAGAGCAGCAAGCAGCAGCATGGGACTACGAGTATTGCTGCTGCTGTTGTTGCTGTATCACGACCTGGTACGCACGAAGAGTGTGCATGATACTTGAACACGTGCTTGCATTTCGAAAAATTAAAATAGCAGCGTGTGACTACGAGTACTGCTGCTGCTGTCGTTGCTGTATCACGACTAGGGTTGTGTATCAACAAAAATATCACGCGTGATATGTTGATATAAGTTGAGTTGATATAATATCAAGTATCGCACCAACACAACGCTGATAAGTTGATATATATCAAGTTATCATGATATATCAAATCAAGTGAAATTTCATGATAAGTTGATATTTTCAGACACAAAAAGAGGCGTTTGCGTCATGTAACGCCATTTTTGTGCGGCCCAACCAAGTAGCGGATAGGTAGTAGATATACGCGCGCACGCCGAGGGTCACACGCCACACGTCTCTGCTGCGTCCGAGCGTGTATTCTCAGTAGGCGGACGCGTGGTCACGAAACACCGGAACCGCCTGGGTGGGGAGCGGGTAGCAGATATCATGTTCCTGCACGAAAGCATGAAACATGACATCTGGTAGATAATGACGTAGGGCGCCAAGTGCCAAGTACAAAGTACCGCTTGCAGGGACCCGGAGGGAATGAATTATCGGATGCAAATGGAAGGATAAGTTATAGACAGGGTTGTATGTACACCGTTGTAGACACCATGGGTTTCACGTGTCTACTTATAGTGGGCTGGGTCTGTGTGATACTACTCGTGCCGTGCAGAGTTTGATAGTCGGCCGCATCCATATGGCGTGCGTCGACAAAACGCCCAAATAAACTACTTACGAGTAGAAGAGGCGTATGGCACAACCACACACGGGTGGGTGCGAGTGTGCATTTATTTCCGTAGATATATTGCTGTCTCTGATACCTGATACAGGCTGCATCAAAATAAGTTATTTCAGAGGGATTGTTAACTATTGAACACGTATACTCACTGCTACGGACGTGCGCATGCATGCCTGCGCGTGTGCGGTGATTTGACTCGTCGTGAAATTTCAACTCATCGGGGCGCTGTTGCGCTCTTTGAAACCTTCCAAAAATATCAACATGTCATGATAACCTGATATATCGATCATATCATGATATGTTGATATATATCAACATATCATGATAATATCACGCCGATTCCGCCCAAAATATCAAGTATCATATCAACCCCGTTTTTTTGTTGATACACAACCCTAATCACGACCTGGTACGTACGAATGTTCGATATAGCTTGTCTCAACGAACAGCCTAGCAATAAGTTACGGTTACATACGTTGTGTCACGGAGGTAAGTTAGAGAGATCGTCTCGTGGTATCATCCACGAGCAGTCCCACGGGTACGTACGAGTAGGCACTATGCGAGGAGGTTTAGGTATTCGACTACGAGCGGTTGTTACTGGGCTGTGGAGAGTTGATCCACATGACCCACTCCACCTTTCCCCCTGCATCCGTCTACCCCTTTCCGGGCCGACATAATAAAGACATCTTAAACTATCTTATACACACTGCGTGTTGCAGTGCCTCGCTCACAGCCTAGTGTGGCTGTTGGGAGCTTATCCATCCATCGCATATCAGCGCTAATTGAACACGTTAACGACTTATTGTTCGAGCAAGCAGCCTGATCATGCCGAGTGGACCCCCAGTGGACGGGTCGTCCGAGATGGACGACCTGGCCAGTCTCTTGAGGCAGCTGGCGGCGGACAGGAGAGAAGACCAAGCTCGACGCGAGACCGACCGAGAGCTGCGACGTCAAGACGATGAGCAACTGAAGACGCAGATTTTCGAGGAGATGGATCGCAGAACTGCTGCGGTTAGTGAGTTCGCGTCTGGTGTTACTGGTGAGCGGGTCGGAACCGCTACCAGTGCCGGAGAAGTAAGGGGAGTCAGCTCCAGAGGGAGTTTGCAAGGTCTTGGCGCGGCAATAAGCCTGCCAAGGAGTGGTGCGAGTAGCAGCGTAGATAGTCATAGGGCTGAAGTTGGTTCTCGCGAATTTGGGAGTTTGAAGCAGTCGGTTCCTAAATTCAGTGGATAGTCGGAGGATTTTCCATTGTTGAAGGAGCACTTCGAGGTGTTTACTTCCATGGTTGGGTGCATGTCGGCGTTCCTCGTAGATCATGATATGATGATAGGCGACGTTACGAAGAACACTCAATACTTTCTCTCGCAGGGGTTCAGTGAGGAACATGTAAAGACAGCTAGAGTAGCTTGGACTTGCCTGACAGAGAGCGTTGTGAACCGTGATCTGCTTGGTAGATTGTTCGCAACAAAATCACCAAGTGCTGGCTAGAGAATGTTGTGTGATTGGTTCATGTCCAAGACCATGGCTGAACAGGTCAAGTGGTCGGTAGCGTTTGACTCCGCAAAAATGGAGAAGGGAGAAGAGCCCATGAAGTACTTTGGTCGGATAGACAAGATTGTTGGAGTTTTTGCGTCGCTAGGTGTGGTCAAGTCGGTAGCAGACGTCAACCGCAAGATCATCATGACCCTCACATCAGACTACGAAATAGAGGAACGCACTATCTTGTACCGTGAGGATGTCACTCGAGCGGAGATCGAGAGCATCATCCGACAGCGGTACTTGCGCCTTCCCGCGCCGAAGGGTAAGGGCGTGGGCCAGGCTCTATTTTCGAATGGAGCTGCTCGAGGTGGTCGTGCAGGTAGGGGCAGGCATAGAAGTAACGGTAAGCAGAGAGGTGGAAGTGACACCCCAAGCAAGAACAGTAAGGGTAGTAGTAGTAGTAACCCCCAAGCCCCCACACATAACCCCCCCTCAGCGTTCGACAACGTGAAGGGAAAATGCATTCGTTGCTTGGAACCCGGGCACACCTGGTCCCAGCGCAAGGCTCGCATCCCCCCTGCACCAGAGCAGACATCAGGAGGAGGTGCGCAAGGCCAGAACAACGGCGGTGAGACTGTGTGTTGTCTTGCGAAGTGCATGCTTGGTACTAACGATGACTCGTGTAATGAGGAACGTAGTGATTGCATCGGTGAGAAGTGGATAGCGGACAGTGGTGCATCCTTTCACATGACCCATTCAGCTGACCTTTTGAGCGATGTAAGACTGTGCGATGACAAGGTTAGGATCGGTGACAACCATCTGATCGACGTGGTAGGGTACGGAACGCTAACTGTTGTATTCCCAGGGGATCTGACTGTTAAGCTGTTGGATGTAGCCTACGTGCTCGAAATCGCATTCAACTTGTTCTCGCTGATGGCTGCGCACAAGCAGGGAGTAACATTTACGACTGAGGAGAAAGACTTGTGCATTTCTCTTTTCAATGGGAGGTTGAGGTTTGAAGGTGATGGATCCAGTTACTCCGGATTCGCTTACAGGATAGAGCCAGACGACGGCTATGTGCCGTTCCCCCTTGAAACCACCAACCCTCCCGAGACTTGTGTTGAATATGGTTGCGATTTTCCCCTTGCTTTTCCCGTGCTTGCACCCGGTAGTACCGCGTCTACTGAGACTATTGTTAGTGTAGACATCAACGTTTATCACTGCGTGCAAGGTCACTCGAATGAACTACTGTTGCGAGAGACCGCCAAATCACTCGGTCTAGAACTGGTAGGAAAAACTTAAGCCCTGTACGGGATGCTCTATGGCGAAAGGCTACCGCAAGCCTATCCCTAACAGCACTAAATCACGCGCGACAGAGAAGTTGGGGAGAGTTTTTGTTGACCTCAGCGGACCTAAGAGAACACCTTCCCTGACGGGTGCGCGGTATGTCATGCTTGTGAAGGATGACTACTCTCGCCACGCGTGGGTGTATTTTCTGAAGCATAAATCGGATTCAGGAGACGCATTTAGGAAGTTTTTGGCTGACGCGCGCGCCGACGGAGTACCCTCGAGAGTTGAGATAGTAAGGTCTGACAACGGGGGGGAGTTTTTCGGTGGTGAGTTTGGAGAGGTGTGCAAACAGTATTGCATCAAGCAGGAATTCACCAATGCCGATAGCCCTAAGCAGAACGGTGTAGTAGAGAGAGCGCTAGGCATCATCCAGAACGCGGGACTCGCCGCGTGCATCCAAGCGCCCATCACATTTCCTCACATTCAACTGCCGCCGACTAAATCCCTGTGGGCGGAAGCGGTGCACTGGGCTTGTGACGCCCTGAACCACACCGCGACCACTGCAAACCCCGGGAACCGGTCGCCGCACGAAATGTGGTACGGAACTGCCGCACCTGCTTCACCGCACCCGTTCCTTCGCCCAGCGTTCTGTCGCTGGAAACGCCCGACGAAGTCGCACCCCCGGGCCGAAAGCTTATTTTACCTCGGGCCGGGCATCGACCACCCAAGTGACTCTTCGCGGATGCTCACGCGGGTGAACAAGGTGGTGGAAACAGGGGACGCGACCTGGGAGGCAACGCTTAGTACAGGAAGGCCGTCGCCCCCGCTGCCGGAGATGCCGGAGCAGGGAGGGACCGTGGACCTAGAAGAAGCGCTTGAGCCGGGAGGGACGGATGACTATAAATCCGCCCCGACGACTCCACTGCCGGTGTTGGGAAGGGGAATTCCTCACCAACTCCATGCGGTGTCTCCGATGACGCAAGCTGGCGGTGATTTGCAAGCCCAAAGTGAGGAGCTGAACGATTCATCAACGGTCAGCAGCGAGCCGCCCGAAAGCGATACTTCATCTCGAGATGGTGACGATGCGTCATCCTCTGATGATGGAGCTCCGACCCCGACTGTGATCCGGACTGCTGCGCGCCAACTTGGAGCGCACATGTCAGGACCGGGCGATGGTGATGAGATTCGGGAGGGAAGTACGAGAGCGCAGACCAGGGGGCTCAACCGGGAAGCGGCAACGGGGCTGATCAGTACGATCGGGCCCTGCGAGGGAGGCCGCATATTCCATGCGCTACTGGCGGCGCAAGACACAGGCGGTGAACCTACTCGGTTGCCGGATTGTCTCCTCAAGGAGGTGGAACCGGAACCGACGTCTTACTCCGCGGCGCGTTCATCAATCCACTCCGGCGTTTGGGTAGAGGCTATGCAAGCGGAATTTGATGGACTAGAGGCCGCTGACACTTTCACTGCGATTTCCGAAGTTCCGGCGGGTAGCAATATTGTAGAATCAAAGTGGCTCTTGAAGTGGAAGGGCGACGAGCATGGCATGATTGATAGAGCTAAGGCGAGATTGGTAGCTAAGGGCTATAGTCAGGTAGAGGGAGTTGACTACTTTGATACGTTTGCCCCTACTGCATCAACCACGTCTAACCGCATCGTTGCAGCAATGGCATGCAAACTTGACTGGGACTTGAGGCACTTGGACGTTGACCAGGCCTTTATTCAGTCAGAGTTGGATACCGAAATTTTCTTAAGATTGCCCCCTGGGTGTGGGCGGTTATCGGGTAAGGTAGTCCGACTCAACAAAGCTCTTTATGGGCTGAAGCAGAGTGGTCGCTCGTGGTATAAGCTACTGTCGTCAACCTTGGTTGAGTGTGGTTTTGACCAGTGCTTGGTAGACCCGTGCGTCTTTCGACTGATGGTGGATGACGAGGTTGCAGCGATGCTGGTGGTCCACGTGGACGGCATCAAGATCGCAGCCACCAAGGAAATCACGGATTCAGTAGTGGCGGATCTCAACAAGAGATTCCCTACGAAACATCTTGGCGAGGTTACGTGGTACATGGGCAGCGAGTACAAGAGAGACCGTGAGAAGGGGACCTTGGAGATTTTCGCAGACTCCGTTTATCCGAAATGTTGTCGAACGTTTTGGAATCACGAAAACCAGCCCCATCCCCGCTTCTCCGTCGTTGGACCTCAGGCACGTGAGTGGTGAGGACCCTGCGGTGGACGCGAGATACCGCGAAATGGTGGGGAGTCTGATGTGGATTGCGAATCAGACGAGGCCGGACATCGCCAACGCAGTACGGGCAGTTGCGAGGTTCTCACATGACCCTAAGGAGGTACATGTTAAGGCGGCTAGGAAGATAATCGAGTACCTGAGCGCTACGGCTCACTTGGGGCTGACGTTCAGGAAGGACAGTAAACTAGAGGAAGTGCAGTTGGAATATGACTTGGAGACGTACGTGGACGCGGACTACGCCCACAAGGCCGACGATAGGCGTTCGGTCTCTGGCGTGGCTGTCTGTTGCGCGGGTACACTTGTGTCGTGGTTTTCTAGGACGCAGAAGTGCGTCACCCTATCAACTACCGAGGCGGAGTACGTAGCCATGGCCGACGGGGTGAAGGAAGCCCCTTTACGTGAGAGGAGTGTTGGTTTTTCTGACGCCCAGTCTGGGGTCGCCGAGTATTGGAGTGTTTGAAGACAACAAAGGGGCGATAGACTTGGCCAAAAACCCATTGAGCTCATCCAACAGTGAGCACATCGATGTGCGGTACCATTTTCTGCGCGAGTTGGTGGGGACGGGAGACTTGTCGGTTAAGTATCTCCGGACGGACGACCAGCATGCGGACATTCTCACGAAGGCTATTGGCAAAGAGAGTTTTGAGAAACACCGCGATTTTCTGTTAGGGATACAGTAATTTGTTGTTTGTGGATGGTGTTTGTTTGTGTTTTCGAGGCTTGTTAGTTGATCCAGCGCCAGGGAGGGTGTTCCATATAGCTTGTCTCAACGAACAGCCTAGCAATAAGTTACGGTTACATACGTTGTGTCACGGAGGCAAAGTTACAGGGATCGTCTCGTGGTATCACCCACGAGCAGTCCCACGGGTATGTACGAGTAGGCACTATGCGAGGAGGTTTAGGTATTCGACTACGAGCGGTTGTTACTGGGCTGTGGAGAGTTGACCCACATGACCCACTCCACATTTCCCCCTGCATTCGTCTACCCCTTTCCGGGCCGACATAACAAATACATCTTAAACTACCTTCTACACACTGCGTGTTGCAGTGCCTCGCTCACAGCCTAGTGTGGCTGTTGGGAGCTTATCCATCCATCGCATATCAGCGCTAATTGAACAACGAAGAGTGTGCATAATACTTGAACACGTGCTTGCATTTTGAAAAGCCAAAGTCACGAGAACAGCAGTGCGTACGGAAACGAGTGTTGCGCGGGGAGATGAAAGCGTACGTATCCACGCAGACCTGGCGGTGTAGCAGCATGTCAGGATACACCCATCAGGCCACCCTGCTGCACAACGACAGATATGTCCCGAAGCTGTCACGCTGCCGCTGTTGTTTGAGCGCACGTTCGAAGCATGCTCGACGTGTCGTCCGATCGATGCCCTCCTTGTGGCGTGAGCGTGTGCTCCTGCTGCATGCTCTGTTCAAAGTTCATGCAGGCTGAAATAATCGTGATTGCTCGTTTTTTATAGGGCTACAGACTGTGGCGAGGGCGGGGCGTTTTCCACGAGTGCGCAGGTTATTTTTTCAAAGCGATTTTTCACAGAAGTCGCAAAATGTTGCCCTGGTACGATCAGCCGAGTGGGGCGGGGTACCCCGTGAAACCGACTCTACTTTTTCGGCTTCGCGGGCGAGCCGCGCCGGCGACGGGCCTCGATCGACGGCGAGGCCCGGAGCCCACGCTCCCCGGGTGTTACTCCGCGGGTCGAGCCCGGCGCCGGCGAGATTGGCCGGGAGGCCAAGGAGCGAAAACGCGCCGCCTGACGAAAAAATCACAATTAAACTTTGTAGTATGATGACCCAAAGTTGAATTATGAAGTGCAGATAAACGTTTGCGGGTCAAGACCTTTCTCTATTTTCATGTGGGCATTAAAACGAAAACACATAATGGATAGATAGCTTACATCTCTTCCATCGTTGTCCTCGTCATTGTCCGCTCTCTCCGACATTGAAGGCACCACTCGAGAGTTCGCTCGTGCAGAGACATTCTTTTCCCCCGGCTTCACCGTCTCAACCAGACGAACACCTTGAAAACTCTGTAAAAATACATCACAGACGTATATGCACACGATAAGGAGGGGAGGAGAGGAGGGGGGGGGGGGGGGGGGTGTATTTCATTTCCATGCATGGTCGTAGTCGCATGGCCATAGGCCCTCGCATCCCTATAATGTCGGGGCGGAGCATGTCGGGTTTTCACCGACCAGGCAGGCATTGCTAGCACCAAGCGCGAAACGCCGTGAGCTGTTGAGCGAGTCGCATGAAGGGTCAGCTGCACCTACTACGAACCGCTTGTGAGACGGACTTGCATATGGATTACAGAGTCAATGAGTTAATTTAATTTCTGGTGTGGCCACTTCTTGAGGCAGCAATGGGAGCACTATGTAACTGCCTCTTGGATGCCTTACCATATACCAGGTACACGCTACGTTATACGAGAATTCCTCTTGTGCGGAGCAAAGGTTCTCCACCCCGCACAAATGATCTAACTCGACCGCCAGCCTTGGTGACCGCCAAAAGAAAAAAAGGAATCCTGGTTGTCTAGCTCACGCAGTGAGAGGCGTGTTACACAGCGTCGTCGCCAACCGACGCCAACCCAACCTATAAATGCATACCATTTCTACGTAGAGTACAGAAAGAAAGAAATATGAGTTTTGTTGTCAAC